>JAQGAK010005336.1:0-10413 GCA_034696945.1 Lipothrix lubbocki | reverse complement strand
GCCTGACGTTTTTAATCCAACTGGACTTGTCGGAGAGTCAAAACAAAAGCAGTATTTGCAGTTGTTCAACTTCAAATTAAATGTTTTCGAATAATTCAATTTGGTAATGGCGTGTATACATGTACATATAGTCAATAATAAAGTAGTATTATAATGTCAAGTCATTTTCATAACTGAGGGTAAACCTAATATATTTTGGGTTTGCTTGCAGGAAGGGAAATGCAACAATTTTAGAAGATTATGAAGCTTTTTGTCCGAATTAGAATAAATGGAAACTTTTATGCAGTAAAAGCATGACTATGTATTTATTTCTACTTTTCTGTGGTCAACAGTATACATTAATTTGGTTACGTGTAAAGAAATAGAAAGAAACAGTTTATAGATATTTAAAGTTATTTATAATATTATTAATAAAAATATTATTTAAATCCAAAATAATATTCAGTATGAATATTAGCTGGTGGACGTATGGTTTTCTACTAATTTACCGTATATCGGGTAACTTTCCTGTTCAGTTTTCGCCGAGGACTGTAAATAGTTTCAAAGTTGAAAAACGTTCTTTCATTTACATCTATTCGTCCCTGACCTTGTTTTTAACGTTAATAATCCATGGAAGGCACATTTTAAATTTAATGGCCATACCAATTGCTTCTACGGCTACAAAAATATTGTTGTGGATTCTTGCCGTGTCTAATTTTGCCTTTACTATTGTCACCCGGCTCCTTTCTTTAATAAATTGTTCATATTTGGCTCAACTAGTAAATGAGTTAATTGTGGTTCGAGAATTCCTGGTAAAATTTTCAAACCCATTTGGAACAAGTCCAAAGAGGAGTTACAAGTTGGTGGTTATTCAATGTTCTATTTTGTTAATGGCTGGAATTGGTTTCGGATTATTCACCATGATCGATTTTTTAATTGGAAATAGCCAAATCAGTTTACCAACAACGACACATGATTACTTTGTTAATTGGCGGCAGAAGTTTACCTCATTAATTTATAGCTTTATAATCTGGAATCCGTTCATCATGTGGTGTTGCTGCACGGCGCTAATGATGGTCATTGGTTTAAATTTGTTGGAGCTGTTATTGGAGTTTGAAAATTGTTTTGTAAATACAGCAAGATCATATGTTTTGGTTAAAGGTGTGGATGCCACTGATTGGGTAAAAATTTGGTTTAAAGTTAGACGGTGTTTTAACTTGTATTCAAAAACCTTTGGGTTGTCCAGCCTATCGGTGATTTCTTACAGCGGGGTGCTGCTGGGCTACGGAATTTTCATGGCGATTTGGCCGAAAGATAGTGTCACTGGGGTTGCTTCGATTTTGGGGCCGGGGTTTTTTATTGCGATGGTTGTCACTTTGGGGAATGCCTTGGGTACACAGGTATGACGGATACTCATACTTGCATGTAAAGCAAACATGTTTATGCGTATTAAATTTTTTTTAATTAAATAAGAAATAATTTACCGTATTGCAGTATTGTATCAAAATTTCAGGTTCAAATGTCAGCCCAAAACATTAGAAATTTGATAACGGCGATGAAAATCCAAGGTTCAATTGGTGTCCCAAATGTACGAAATTGCTGTCTGTATGAATAATAACGAGTTTTTTAACATTTTAATGTGTTTAATAGTATTTGCTCCATTGCTATCATTGCTTATGAATTTATTTCTTTGTGAATTTGTATTTAGGAAAACTACAAATTGGCTAAGCTTATGATGAATTGGAATTGGAAATTCAGTGCTGATGGTCTTTTGGAAGTGAATAATGGATTTTACACTGGGGTTATTTAAAAATTAAAATACCTATGTTATATGTATATTAATAATTACATAATATTTACAGAATGCGTAAAGATTTTTATATTTGCATTATTTTTTGTTAACATCTGATGAGTGAAGAGTACGTTTGTATGTATGTATATATTGGACTACAAAATTGAAGAGCCGCTTTAGATTGAATGTATTTATATGTTTTTTTTGTTTTCTCTATGCAGTTTACAATGACGCTGGTTGCTTGTATGACTTTCATGATTCAACTGGAATTATCGGAAAATAAATAAATTTTAAGAATTGTAGGAAATACTTAATTTTTCAAATTTTCATCGCTTACTTGGTTAAAGTAGGAAAGATAAAAAAAAATTTCACATACCATATCTGATAACAACGTTATTCTTCATCAAGCTCATTCGTATACTAACAACACCCAGAAAAGCTTTTTCTTATTTTGCACAATCTTTTTTATCAGAGATAGTTTATCAGATGATTATCCTTTTCTATGTCATTGTAATATATACAAGATATAATTCCATAACTATTGTCAGTGTGAGTCATTGTTTGAGTTTGCTTGCTGTCAAAGGGGAAATCAATTGTGGAAGTTTTTAGAGGTGTTTATGTAAATTAGCTAATTAGAACTAAAATAAATTGAAAATTACGCATCAGAGCATTAATATGTATTTAGCATTGTCAGATCTACTCTTTGCTGTGAAATATATTTTTTCATGTTGTTCTGGAAAGAAATTTAGTTTTTATCTATTAGGAATATTTAAAGTTGTTAACATTTTATTATTTAAATAGGTTTGAAAATTAACATTCAGTATGAAAATTAATTGGTGGACGGACGCTATCTTGATAATTTACCGGATTTCGGGGTGCTTCCCAGTTCAATTTACGCGGAGACCTGCGAATGGTTGTCGAGTCGAAAAACGTTCCTTGATTTTTATTTATTCGTCCCTGGCCTTGTTTTTAACAATAATCATCCATGGAAGGCACACTCTAAATTTACTTGCTATACCAATTGCATCGAAGGCTACGAAATTATTGCTGTGGATTCTTGCTGTTGCTGATTTTGCCTTTACCATAGTCACCCGACTCCTTGCTTTAATGAATTGTTCGCATTTGGCTCAGCTAGTAAATGAGTTGGTTGTGGTTAGAGGATTGCAGGTGCAACTTCCAAAGCCATTTGTAACAAGTCCCAAAAGAAGTTACAATTCGGTGGTAATCCAGTGTTCGGCATTATTTATTGCTGGCTCTGGTTTCGGATTATTCTCCATGTTAGATTTTTGGTTTGGAAACAGCCAAATCAATGTACCAACAACAACAGATGTCTACTTTGTTACCAATTGGCGCCAGACGTTTGGCTCACTAATTTACGCGTGTATAATCTGGAATCCGTTCATCATGTGGTGTTGCTGCACGGCGCTAATGTTGGTCATTGGTTTAAATTTATTGGAGCTGTTATTGGAGTTTGAAAGTTGTTTTGCACATAAAGCAAGATCAAATTTTTCGGTAAAAGATGTCAATGCCACTGATTGGGTAAACATATGGTTTAAAATTACCCGGTGTTTTAAATTGTATTCAAAGACCTTTGGGCTGGCTAGCCTGGCGGTGATTTCTTACAGCGGAGTGCTGCTGGGCTACGGAATTTTCATGGTGATTTGGCCGAAAGATGGAATCACTGGGGTTGCTTCGATTTTTGGGCCAGCGTTTTTCCTGGTGATGGTGGTGACTTTAGGGAACGCCTTAGGTACACAGGTAGGATAAGGATTATACTAACTTTGAGTGCACAGCGAACATGGTTAGGCAAATTTAAATATTTAGAATCAAATCAATAACAAATTGTCCGCTGTGGGTTTGGTGAAAGATCGTTGATTTAAAATTGCAGGTTCGAATGACTGCGCAAAGCTTCGGAAAATTAAAGGCGACGTTGAAAATCGAAGGTTCTATTGATCATCAAAATGTAAGAAATGTCTACTATGTTTACACGTAGTCAGTAGTAAAAAATCATTTTAGTGTACTTAATAATATTAATTCCATTGCTACCATGAATTTATTTAGTTCTTTGAATTTTTTAATTAGGAAAATTACACAATAGCAAAGCATATGATGAAGTGGAATTGGAAATTTGTTGCTGATGGCCTTTTGGAAATGAATAATGGATTTTACACTGGGGTGATCTAAAGATTTAAACATGATCCTATATGTATATGCACAAATCTTACAGAATAATAGTTTTAGGAGAAGAATTAATTATGTTTGAAACCTGAATGAAAATTATGTGTCAACACAAAGTTGAGTAACCATTTTAATTTTTTCAAATGTTAAACACAATGCGTTTTGTTTTCTATGCAGTTCACAATGACGTTGATTGCTTGTATGACTTTCGTGGTTCAACTGGAGTTATCGGAAAATAAATAAATGGGAATTGTGGCCAATAAATAATTTATTCCTTACAATAATGAACTAATAACAATAATGATGAAATGGGATCAAGTTCATAAATAGCATTAAAAGCATCGTCAATTCATTTTTTGTTAAAGCATCCGGTATCATTGCTTTCATATATATGAATAATTTTGACTATTTTCTTTATTTTTATAAATGCAAGAGTGTTCATTGTTTGATTGTTTCACATATTTTATAATTTCTGGGTCGATATGTTCAAAGTACTAAATAGCAATCCGTAACTACTGGGTCAATTTATTGTAATAATAAAGTTATATAATGTCTGATGCAAAACG
Source organism: Lipothrix lubbocki (assembly GCA_034696945.1). NCBI lineage: Eukaryota > Metazoa > Arthropoda > Collembola > Symphypleona > Sminthuridae > Lipothrix > Lipothrix lubbocki. Next base: position 5,898 of record JAQGAK010005336.1, on the reverse strand, counting down.
AGTAGTTTTTGCAGTTGCCTTCTAATTACTAATGTTTACCCATTATTTTCCTTGCACGTAAGATAATATACGTCCCCAATAACGAATTGTAATATTTGCATTACATTACGATGACAATTTCATCTCATTCGCGTTTCTTGTTTATTCAACGGGGAAGTTTATTTTGGGAGGTCACTGTTTACATCCCATTTAGCTAATTAGAAACAATATGAGAATTATTATAGTCACTCCCAACATTATTAAACAATTTAGCTAAACTGTACAGGAAGAAATATGTAGTTGGTTTTCATGTTGTTGTGCGTAAAAATAATTAAGTTTATGCAAACAATTAAATTAACCATTATTTAATTTATTTTTCAATCTATTTAAAAACTGAAATTCGATATGAAAATCCACAGGTGGACAGGGGTGATTCTTGTAATTTATTGGATTATTGGCTGCTTTCCGATTCAATTACCGTGGAGCCCCAGGAAACGCTTTAGAGTTATAAAAAAGTCGTCGATCTATATTTATTCTTTTGTAGTTTTGTTCTTAACGTTGATCCTTCATGGAAAGCACACTCTGAATTTAATTGCTATACCGATTGATTCTAAAGCCACAAAATTATTGCTGTGGATATTTCCTGTCGCCAATTTTGCCTTTACTATTGTCACGCGTATCCTTGCTTTAATAAACTGTTCATATTTAGCTGAACTAGTCAATGAGTTGACTTTGGTTAGAGCATTTCTGGTAAAACTTCCACTAGTCGCGTCAAATCACAAAAGAAGTTATAGGTTGCAGGTTATTCAGTGTTTGATTTTACTTATCGCGGGTATTGGTTTTGGATTATCCATCATGATAGATTTTTTAATCGACGGCAGCCAAATCAGTTTACCAGAAACAACGGATTTGTCCTTGGTTACAAATTGGCGTCTGTCGCTGGGCACACTCATTTACTCGTTTTTACTCTGGAATCCTTTCATTATGTGGTGTTGCTGCACGGCTCTAATGATGTTTATTGGTTTAAATCTGTTGGAGCTGTTATTGGAGTGTGAAATTTGTTTTGTAAATACGGAAACAATATTTTGGGCAAAAGGTGCTGATGTCACAGATTGGGCTAAAATTTGGTTTAAACTTCGACGGTGTTTTAAATTGTATTCAAAGGCCTTCGGATTGGCCAGCCTAGCAGTGATTTCGTACGGCGGAGTGCTGCTGAGCTATGGAATTTTCATGGCGATTTGGCCAAAGGATGGCGTCACTGGCATGGCCACAATTTTGGGCGCCGCCTTTTTCCTAATGGTGATTGTTTCTGTAGGGAACTCCTTGCACAGACAGGTAGGAGACAAGTCCTGACAAAGAAATTATTTTCTATTTTACTATATTTTTTTAATTTTATTATTTAAATTTATTGCTCAAACATGTAGCATGATAATTTACGTGATAAATAAAGCATGTTGTAAATTTTTGCGTTGGAAATTCTAGGTTAAATTGACTGCGGAAAGCATGGGAAAACTGAAAGCGAAGGTGGGAATCCCAGGTTTGACAGGTGGTCAAGTCAAAATGTACGGAATGGCTTTGACCGAACCGTGATGCAATTTCAATATTGTTTATTTTATTGTGATACATACTAATAATTACTCTCCAAATATGTCTCGCTAAATTTATTTCCAACGATTTTTAATTACAGGGAAAGTACGCATTGGCAAAGCATTTGATGAAGTGGAATTGGAAATTCGGTGCTGGTGGTCTTTTGGAAATGAATAATGGCTTTTACACTGGGGTTATTTAAAAAATTAAAATACTACACTATGAAGTATAACATTTGCAGAATTGTGGTTTTAAATATCGAATTTTTTAACATCTTGTAAACGACGGAGTTTTATTTATTCCATACAATGTCTTGTCAAATCTTTATGTAATTATTTTTTAACTTGCAGTTTACAATGACACTGATTGCTTGCATGACATTCTTGATTCAACTGGAGCTCTCGGAAAATCAATATTTTCTGAATTGCAAGCAATAAAAGAATGCTAGCAATCATATCACGGTTAGGCAGTAACGGTGACAGTATGAAGTGGTTTCATACAATTGAAAAGTCATGAAATTAAGGATCGCCAAATTACTTTTGAAAAAAAGTTTGACTTACAGCATATGGCAGTTCACATATAATATTTCCCGCATGATGCAATTTTATATGTCTCATGAAAAATAAATATAATATAAGATAAATGCATTGTTATGGTTTTATTTTGATTTAGTTAAATTAAATTCGGGATCAATGTCCATACTGTATAGTTTGTGTAGGTATACATATAATTTCCAGTTACAAAAGCAAGGAAGTCTGAGCGGAATATTTTAACGGCAATTTTAAATTCACATTATTATTGTCATTTTGTGTGTGCCGTGTCAAATGTCAGTTGTCATTGTTTAAATAAATCTTAAATTAAATTACGTTTTGTATTCTTACATCACATAATTCACATTTACATAAATAAAGTATAGTCTCTTTAAATTGGTGGTTGAATTACTTTCAAGGTTTCAATTAATCATGTAAGTTATATTTTTTCTCACCTGATTTCAATTGTTTGTATGTGTTACATTGTTAAGGGATATGACAAATGATAACTGTCAAATAAAAAATTAAAAACACATATATCCATGGGTTGTTCAACAGGGAATCTATCCTTAATCGCCTTGCAGCTCAAGTCCAACAAATATTATTGGAACAAAGGGATATTCGTCAGGTAATTAATTCCATGCGGGAAGAAAATTCTGCTTTGAGAAATGAACTCTTGGGTCTGCCATCTACTGCTCAAAATTCAAATAAAGATTGTCTGGGACTCATAGAAAAGACCACTGTTAGGGAAATCCTGGAAGAACTGTCGTATAAAGTTGGCAAAATTGAATCTGCAGTCATGGAATTGCAAAGCAATATGGACAATAAGCAACAATTGAAAACAACTTTCAGCAATAACGATTCTAGCAATCTAAATCAATCAAATGTTGCTAATGTCTTAGAAGAATGTCGGATAGTGGAAATTCGAAGTCGAACTGACGCTGAAGAGAAGCAATAATTCCTAAGATCTTTGATGAAAAAACATCGGGAAAGCACATGGTCCTCACCGATTGCTGGGTCAACTTTTAAAAACAGAACAGCTCAGGAAACCCTGCAGATGTTTTCTAATAGATCATCATCCTACATCATATTAAGTATGGTTTATTTTATCAATGAAAATTATCGTAGTTTTATAAAATAATAATTCATTTTATATTTACTTTTATTTTTATATTATTTGTATGTATGTGTTTTCTATGTAGGGAACTGGTTAAGGACGAACCTTGTCAACTTTGAATACATAAATGCTAAATCTGGAAAATTCATTGGCGGCCCATTAAATGTGAATAGTTTGACATATGAAGTTTACGTATTTTCCGCAACGGAGTAAGAATTGGACTTCGAATAATAAATATTTATTTAATTCCGTAACATGAAATTCGTCTTTTTAATAGTACGTTTGTTGGTATTATAAATATTATTATGCGAAATGATTGAAACGAACAAAATTTTGTTTGATAGGATTTGCGCCGTCCACTGTTCTTGGCAGATACAACCGGAATTATTTTTAACAGTCACTGCCGCCACCCATTTCGAAGGAAATATTGCACTAGGAGTTAGATTTACACAAGGAGGGAGTCCTATGAATTCAGAAATGCTTAGAAATGAAACTATTGGTCCGAAAACTTCTGATTTTTATTTGGACGTAAGAATATCATTTGTAGGATTTTAGTGTGGTAATATTTGTAAACGTAGTGCGATTAAATTTATTTTACTTTTGAATGTAGTATAGTTATGGTCAAGATCCAAAGGAGGTGTTTTCAGTTCATGGAAATATTATTGCCGTTGCGCGCATCACTGCCGGTCCTCATGCAACTGTGGAAGTTGAAATAATGGAAATTGATCTTGTACACCTGAAAACCCAAGAAAGTAATAATGCTATCGTAGGAAAAATCGAGCGAAGATTAAATTTCCAAGGAGGCATGTGGGAGGATTTGGCATGCTACGTCGAAATGAGTAAAAGTTCTATTATTTCATGCTGAACTTTCGTTCTGTACATTCATCAAAATTGTTAATACAATTTATGTGAATCAGTTTTTTGTAATCTTATTTATCATTGTGTGATGTTTTATTTTTCCACAGCAAATGCTTTGTCGGAGTCGCTTGTTGCTACCGGAACATGGCCAAAACATTTTTTTAAACACATGCCCGAAATAATTTCTTCCTGTACCCAAACTGATTTTGTCATCGAAAATGAAAACATGTACGTCCCTTCCCTACTGACTGACCGTATAAACTATACGCCGCATATTTTCTTGTAGAGTTTAAAATTATTGCGATCCTACTTATATTTTTAAATTTTGATGCACTTTAAGGATATCTCAATCCTTATTTCGTTACAAGCTGGAATCTGCTGATCTTACAATTACTATTGCCGTTTTCATTGAACTGAATAAAAATTCGTTTGCTTGCGCATTTACTGGGGATAATGATTGCCTCGATTGGATGATGTTCCATACTATATTGGACCGAGACTCAGCTCCCTGGAGAAATTTTCGACACCGAAAATCTGCATTGGTTAGTAATAATAATAAATATTCGATAATGTTGTTTATGAAAATGTTCCGCTTTAAATTAATTTTCTATTAAACCTCATCATGGGTTTTCTATAATCTCAACTTAATAAATTTTTACTCCTGCTGTTTTTGTTAAGGCTGAACATGGTGAGCAAATGATCGAAAATAGAAATATTCGGGTTTACGCTACCATGACAACTGATGTTAAACCTGTCCTGAAAATACGTGTAGAGGCATTTTAGCTAAACCTGTACCTGTTGTCTGTGGGCTTTTAAGTTTAGGAAAACTGTGCTCCGGATCAAAATAATGTAAGTCAACAACAGAAGCATCACTCCTAATGTGCATATCGGAAATAAAATCATATCACTTTTAATTATAATTAATCCATTCGTTTTGTCAATATTATCCGATAATTTACAAGAACTAAATAAACATAAAATGCTAATTATTGTGGATAGTGTGATGTTTATCGTTCATGGATTGTGATTATTGATTATGTGGCGAGATTTAATTGATTAGGACGTACAGTCGCGTTCAATCAAGTTCAAGTGCATTACAGCATTAACATAATGCATGAAATGCTTGGTTCCACGGAAGCAAATTAGTCTGAGATTATATTTCAAGTTCAAGTGCATCAGAATTCAATGACCAAAATGCAAACAACTTTCAATTACGATGGTCATTATTTCCGATTGGAAATTTCCTCGTTGTGGGAATGATAGGACCGCATCCAAGAGCAATGACTTTACGAGGCAATGAAATTAAAAGATAAGTATAATCTAATAATAAAATTTTAGTATAAATAGCGAGTGAGGCGGCTGGAAATGCATCAAATACAGTTCACACCAACACAAAGCAACAAACCATCTTTTAAACTTATCTTTAGAACTAGATTCCTTTAACATGGCGAAGATACTTATGGCCACAGTTTTAATCGCTGTCATCGCACTAGCCGCAGGTAATATAAATTTTCGAAATATTTGAAATTCGTGCACATGCTTCTATGTATTAGATTTAATTGTAAAAAATCTTTCGCTAATCTTTTATTTGTTTATTCAGGGCTGCCTGCCAACGAAGATGAAAAAGACATTGGAACTGACATCGTCGGAGGGGAAGAGACCAAGCCCCATCAGTATCCATCCATTGTTGACGTTAGAAGAGTTTCTGGTAGGTGAAAATATTTACTATAAGAACAACAGTACACATTTCGATTGATTCGTAATTAGTATCCTGAATTATCGTAATTAATTTTTTAGGAAGCACCACTTATCACTCCTGCGGTGGAT
>JAQGAK010005335.1:0-10416 GCA_034696945.1 Lipothrix lubbocki | reverse complement strand
TATATTGGTTCTAACGTTTCATGTTTGAAGAAGTATTTTAAAATTTGCTTTCATTTTAAAATGTAATTTATTGTTAAGAGTTTATTTTAAGTGTATGTTAGAGTCACATTCAAATATGTGCGCGATTGAATCACGTGCTGTATGTATGATTTCCTATGCGCATGCGTGAATGGAATTAAATAAAACCTACGGATGTTATCTTCTTAGCTATAGTTGTTGTCCCAGAGGAGCAAACGCCATTTATTTGGAAGTTAGTACAGCTCTTTGTTATTTAGTTTGGTACAAAGTTGCAGATGGCATTGCAGTGAAAGGATATTGTACATGCATTGGTGTTTCTGTGGTGCACACGGCACTACGCAATATGATGTACATATAAGACTTAATGCGGGCGCTTATAAGGCATAGCGCGTCTCAAGGATACAGAATTTCCAATAATATGCACATGCACGAACTTAACCATGGCTTTAAAGCTTCCCTTTCTCTTTTCCTGTATGAGCGCTGATGCACACAATTTTGTGTGTATCCCTGGAGTCACGCTTATACCCTGTAGCCAAGTATAATGCTGAAATTGTCATATTTTCAAATGTTTACAACTCTTTTTCGGTTGACTTGACGAACCTGAAGTTCAATAGGGATTATACTTGACCCTTTGTCTACAACACAAGTGGGACAAATTTGGTATCTGTGCAACAATTCCTTTGAGAGATATCCAGTTTACGGACAGACAGACAGACACGAACGAAAATCAAACATATATTTTGCACTCTAGCAGTTTATTAGTAATTTGTGGCTTTTACAAGAATTTACAATTCATTTATATCGCTAACAAAAAGTAACGCCAACGTTGTTGCAGTGGCCTGCAAAAAAAATTTATTCCACATGTGGTTTAATAAATTCTGAGCATTTCAAATTCGCGTGGATTTAAAACAAACTTTAGCACAATTATTGACAAAGTAATATGTTCAAATGAAAATTTTTCGCTCCGGCGTGGAGTACTGAAAATTAATAATAATGTAGAAATGTATTCAACCTTACAGTACAGTTGGAAACATCGAATACAGCAACTACCGTCGATGACAATCCTCGAAACGGCGTCAAAACAAAGTAATTTGAAGAAAAGCAAAACGAAAAAATAAATTATAATTTTTGCATAATTTTGTCCGAAATAAAAATAAGAATTTGTAAATTTACAAACTTTATCATGAAGTTATAATTGATTTGAAAGTATAATTGATTGCTTTATTAATTTAATGAGCATTATTTACCTTATTATCTAAGAGTAATAAAATTAAGATAAAGAACATTTTGACACTTAAAATAACAGTTGTACAACCGTTTTAAATTGCTCGTGTAAATGTTGCAAATCATACATTTGCCTTTTTTGTTAGCAGGCCAAGGAAAAAATAAAATCACAATTCCGAATAAATATAAGTATTTATTCGGAATTTTGATTTTAACTTAGATCTAAATTTAGACATTAAATTGATCATCTTTTACCAAAATGCTTACGCTTAAAAATTTCAGATTTATAAGAAATTTTCCTGAAACATTATGTAATTAAATTAAAATTGTTTGGTGTACAACTGTGGTTACAAAACTTCAAAACTAAAAATAAAATAAATTTGTATAGAAAATTATTCTTCGTCGGCTGGGGGATCTCCAATGATAGGTTCTTGCTCTACACCTTGTTCCGGGTTTGGATCATTTAATGGTGGTTGTTGGTCGATAGCATTAACAGGGAAGAGATCGTTTGGATTCGGACCGGCAAGATTTTGTGGTATATTCAATAATGCCAGAACTTGATCCGGAAACACTCCAGCGTTTATATATGACAATAGAGCATTTTGAATGGAATTTGCGCTGAAAAATAAAGATTCCGATTATTACATAACTATTTTTTGAATTATATACTGATTACCAGTAGAATTCCGCGAGTTTCGGGGGAGTTTGATTTACTGCCCCGGCGACGCGCTTCGTGTGTAGCCTTGAACGTTGCCTTAACTTGGAACACTTTAACATTAAAATAGGGCGTTTCGTAGGGACGTTATGGAATCACACCAATTTTATAGTAGTACAGTGAATTTTCGCTATACGCTATAAATCATCAAAATGAGTCTCTTATATTGGAATTGTCTTATGGAGAGAGCTAGTACGCATATAACTATGTATGGCATATGGGGGTAAAGGATCTCTGACAGAAAGAGAGTTTTCTTATAGCGAGAGTCCGGTGTATGAATAGTGTTTTGTAAAGCATAGAGTCATTAAAACGTTGGGATTTGTTTGACTTGACACTAATTTTCAACAAAATAGCGGCTAATTCAAATTTTAATAATTTGATTGGTGTTGCTTGAATGTATTTTAAATAAATGTCAATAATTACAAGTATTTGTGAATTAAAGTAATATGGATTGAAAATTTTAAACTCGATTGTTCTGCAGTGTCGTACAAATTATGTTTAATCAATTTTTACAATGGCTGATTGACGTGAGGGTTCTGTAGGTGGACATTTATTCCAATGTTGAGTCTATGCTGATAAAAGCAATCTTGTACCGGACAAATGTTCCACGGTGAATGGCTTTGAACATAATGGGAAACTGCGTCCCAGAGTGAGGTAACAAGTAGGCCGCATTCAGGGCAAAAAAACATCATTTGAATGCACTGAAATTTGAAAATGTGAGAAATTGTTGATAAATTCGCAACGACTTTGAGATTTCACAAGCAAAGGGTCATAAAGAAATAATTACAAATTAGAATCATAAATTGAAAATGTACCAAAGGGCATCGAAAATTCGGGTGATCCGTAACAAGCCAAGTCCGAATACATTGCGAATGGTAGGAGTGTTGACACACTTGAAAGTGGAGTCCACCTGGTAGATCGGCCGGAATTTCGTCATGTGGAGCTAGTTCAGAGAGACAAATGGCACATTCCTGAAAAATAATTTGAATTAAATAAAATGAGAAATTGTATGAATCCTTTACCAGTTAATTAGAAACCTGAACGTATTTAGTTGTAAATAATCATACTATATATTAGCATATTCTTAAGTCGGGTTAAGAATGTTTGGAAACTAGGAATTAAAAATTACAATAAATAATAAACAATTTTTACTTACCATCATAGATCGAAATTCCAAAGGAAATGGTCAGAAAAGTTTGAAATAATTTTATAATTAAATTTAATTTATAATAATAACAGGTAGAGGTTTACAAAGAAGTAGGCTTTAAAACTTTATTTTCAGGAACAAATTAATTTAAAATTATTTATTAATTTAATTTATTATTTATTTAATTCGACAAATGATAATTAATAATTAAATTTTATTAACTGAATAATTAAATTTAATTATTGTAATAAATAATACTCTGTAATAACGTTTAGCTTGAATTACTCTGAAAGACGAATTGCAAATGATGAGAAATGCGTCGTTTGAATAATAAATGTGACGACGATGCGTATTACATCGGATTGCTTATCAGCACCAATGGATTCATATGGTGAAAACAGCATTTAGCTACGAACGAAGTCTAAGTCGTCATGAAAGAATTCACAAGAAAGAGAAGCGATTTAAGTGCAGCATTTGTTAAAAACAATATGCATTAACTCATATTTACAATGAATATATATTTGTATTGAATTTTGTATTTCTATTTATGTATGGTATGCATTTTACATGTTCCTAAGATCTGGAATATAAAGTCAAGTTGACTTTAAACGTTGTTATTGTAAAAATAAACCATCGAATCTGAATACAACTTCCAGCATGTGCCCTTCATTGATGATTTAATACAACAAAACATTTTCCATCCTTGAAATCAAGTATTTGTACAAGTACTTGTAATAAACAATAATTAATACTTAAATGGCACAACAATTACATTAATTCAGAAATCCTGATCGCTGTTCGTTAGTCTGTGGTTATAGTCGGGCCACTGATGATCCAATTCATAGATGAACTTGGTTGGTTTGAATGTATTACAAGGCAATGTTATTTTAAATATCCGAAAAACTTACATGCAATTTTTATCATGTTACAATAACATGCATTGTGTGTAATTATATTCGTGTAAGTTGAAGTCTTAAAGTACATTATGCATTATCGTTTCTTGTGAATAAATAATTATACATGTAGGATCTTCGTCAAGCATGACTGGGGCATATGGATTTTATTCTCTACCCGGCGGATACTCAAGCTTGTGAATGTTTGAATTATGGATATATGTGCCATTTACAATTCAAGCAAAGCGATTTTATATCATGTAATGCAAGTTTGATGAACGTGTTATGGAATGGTACAAATGTGCTATTATTGTTATATTTTTTTATTGTTTTATGTCAACAGTTTAATATGTGAAAAAGGTTTTGAATAAATTGGTACAATAATGGTGTTTACCTGGAGAATAAAACGTTCCCCAGTTTTGAAAGTAAAGTGGTTAAGGTCACTTGAATCGATTGGTCCGAAATTAATGGTGACAATTATAATCACATTGAAATACAATTAAACGAAGGATCCTGCTTGATCAGCAATGCGGTTGTTTCTGAACTTAGAAATCAAGAAAGTCTTGGATTTTGATGAATCAATGATTTAATGAATTATTACATATTTGCTTGTTTGAAAACGATAAGTGTATTTAAATCTATATTGTTGTGTTTACTTCAAGTTGATTCTTCGTTGTAACATTATGTTATACATTGCAACATTACGACATTGCAAAATATCTAATTATTGTAAAAACAATTAGAAACAGCTCCAATCTATTTTACGTGGCAAATTTGCCGGCCTGTCTGTAAATTTTAAAAAAATGCAGCAAATTTAATAAAAATGCAGCAAATTTAATAAACATACAGTAAATCGAATAAACTTCACGCAAATTTGATAAAAATGCAGCAAATTTGATAAAAATGCAGCAAATTTGATAAAAATGCAGCACATTTGATAAATATGCAGCAAATTTGATAAATATGCAGCAAATTTGATAAACATGCAGCAAATTCGATAAACATGCAGAAAATTTGATAAACATGCAGCATATCTGACACACTTGCAATAGTTTGCATAAATCAGCAGGAAGTCTAATAACTATGGAAGCCTTGTGTTTTCGGAAAATTTATAACGCTGTACTTACTTCGTAAGGAATGTCTGTCCAAGTAGGATTATTATGATTGGAGTTTTTGGGGTATTGAATCCGTGTTAGTAGTGGCATGATCTTTGAAAAGCGAGGACTTGGCTCGGCCGAAAGTGAAGGTATTAATGAGAGCCCTGCGTTATTCTTATTACGCTGATTAAGATTATGGTATATTATTTTATATTTTCAAGTCACTTTTTATTTAATATAATGAATGAATATGATGAATTATGTTGGATATAACGTTTAATTTAATTATATGGTATCAAAAGCATTTTTAGTTTCCGGGTTACAATATTGTGATTATTATTTATTTATTATTTTGTTTTTACTTTCTTTTTAATGTTTGTATTTGTTCTTTTTTTTAACATTTATGATTGCTGCTCTTTAACAAAATAAATCGAAGTGAATTGACGCAACTATGCCGTATGCTTGATTTTCATTTTTCATATAAATGGTTTACAAATATCTTATGTAGTGCATTTTGCATATCCTACATATTTATATATACATATGTAGTATGCGTATTCTTATGGTACGATACAAAAAATAAAGATCTTAAAAGCTGTATTTGTTTATTTACAAACCGTTACGGTATTGTATTATGTATTTAACTTCAATACGATTTTTACAGTGTTTGGCAATGAATTGGGAATGATATTTGGTAACATCTGTATATACACGTAATTGCTGAGATGCTTCCTACAGTTAAAATGTGCTTATTTATCCATGCGGAAATTCAACCAGCAAAACCGAACCAATAATATATTGATAATAACCTCTGTATGTATATAACAATAAAATATTAAACATTGTAATTAGCTCATTGCGTTAATGAAAAGTTTGAATTTATTACAAGTTGGCATTTAGTTTTACATGGCATACTAACCGTATTTAAAAATATAATGATCAGTTGGGCATTCGAATATGGGTATTGATAATTACACTACGAGTAAAGCGTGTTTACGGTTACAAGGTATTACGGTTTAAGTGTTACATATGGCATTGTAAAAGATTAGAACTGAGTTTAAAAATAATTGTTTTAATGCTTAACTGTTTTCAAAAGGAATTTAATTTATTTAAGAAGGTAATAATTAAAAATTTGTTGTACCACCTTATCAATTTGATAAAATAAACGAAATGACATGGAAACACTAAAAATATTGTTAATCACCATTATCTGAATCATCCTGGTCCATTTGCGTGTTCTCCATAGTGTTTTTCTTCTTCTGTTCTTCTTGAGAAGCGTCCATGCTGGATTCATCAAAATCGTCAATAAAAGCCGAATCATTCATCATAGCAACAGTGTCTTCCAGATCCTCTGTATGCGTCGATTTGTCAACATTGGTGTTCATATCCACAGTGTCGGTAGATTTGTCGACAAAAGTGTTGCCCGATTTGGAGTATTTGGGGGGGATTACTATTTTAAGTGCTTTAATGTCGGCATCTTGTTTTTTTCTTCCGCAGTTCTCGCAATAGCGGTGGGCAGAATGTAGAAAATTCATGCATTTCATGCAGCGATACCAGCCATCTGGTCTACGGAGACGCTCCCCGACCGCAATTTTAGTAAAGCAACTGGGGCAGCAGACTGAAAATGTGACATAAATAGATTGATTAATATTTGGCCCAATTACATTGATCAAGATAGTGGTTAAGGATTTGTTTACTTTTTACATTACACCGAACTCTCGGTATAAGAGAAAGCTATAAATCACCAAAATCAGTCTCTTACAATTCTCTTATAGAGAGTGCTAGTATGCATTTAACTCCGCCTGACATGTGGGCCCAAAAAGATCTTTTATAAAGAGCGTTCTCATATAAGAAGATTGCTTATAGCGAGAGTCCGGTGTATTTTGCAACTATATTCATTTACTATTGTTACAATATTAGCATTCAAGTAAAACAAATTTACCTGGTTGGATTCGCCGAAACGATTTGATGAAAAATCCGCAGAAGCTGCACCAACCATCACCAGGTGTTGAAGATTAAAGGCTTGCCTAAAAATAAATTTAAAACGTTACGACTCCGCAAAAAAATGTACTAAACTAAATGTTACTCTTTTCATGAAACCATTTAAAAAAGTTTAAAAAAACAAATAAATTCAAAGAATTTTTAATATGGTATAAGTACGTGTCCACATATAAATTAGTTTAATAAACTTGAAAACGGATGTAAATACAAATCAGTTAGTAAATTTAAAAACAGGTATAAATACAAAATATTAAAACTTACCATATTTTCGACAGCTAATCACCACAACGGCGTGTATTTATTCGAATGGAAGAAAAAGATTTTATGGGTAATTCCAAAACTTTAGTAAAATATGCCAATTGCTAATAGTCAGAACGAAAAGTCTTGTCAATACAAAGAACTATGGATGACTGAATGTATGAAGAGCGCACAAAGTATGGGTTTCGTAAAACGTTTTGAAATTTGTTTGAAAATAAAAGCGTCGCCACGATGACTAATTGTATTGGTTGGATATTTTGTTTTGTAATCAATCAGATTATAGTGGTCCAATATTTGAAAAGCGCGTATTATGAACTTTGGATGTCTACGTTTTTCAGCGTTCAATAATGTATTGAAGCAACTGCGCAATTGATTAAATATGCAAAACAGGCTGAACCCAAAGCGCTATATATGTTGTACTATTTGTCACGCGCTAAGAGTTATAAATTCATACAGTTATATCAGACTGGACAATCGCCATCTGCACTTATTATTCACAGTTACGGAAACTCCAGGATAATGTAAGTTTAGCTTTAGTTGTAATGACAGGGCGCAAATGCCATCTGTATTTGCGATTTATCAAAGCTTATAAATGAATGTTACTAGTGAATTATGTGTATTATGGTGATTATGTATACGGACAACATTGAATAAATCCTCACAGCAAATATGTTATGCTTTTATATAAGTATTGTACGCAGTGTGCATAGCAACGTATGTAGTTGGAATGACAGCCCGTGATAATATATCATTGAGTATATGTGGTATTAGCATGCACATGCGTGAGAAAAGAAAAAATCTTCGAAAACGGAGACACTGGTGTCATCAGTTAAGGTTCCCTCCGATTAATTTTATCAAATCATATGCCTATTGGCAGTTTTTAATGTTTAAAGTTTATAGATGAAATTAATTAATTTTAATATTTTGTTTCACTTTAAAATGTAATTTATTGTTAATATTTTATTATATTTTAGAGTTACATTCAAATATGTACGCGATTAAACCAAGTGCCGTAAGATCTCATATGCACATGAGCATCTAGAATTAATTAAAACTTATGTATATTGTGCGCTTATATATAGTTGTTATAAAAAGGAGCAAACGCCATCTATTTGTAAGTCAGTAATAAGCTCTTTTGACTATTTGTTTGGTAGGATGCGGCGGGTGGCACTAGTGATAGGACATATGTACATACATGTATTGCTGCTTACGTATTGAACACGACACTAAGCAACATGATGTACATATAAGACTAAACAAGGACGCTTATACAGTATATCGCCTCTGCGGGATACATAGTTTTATAATAGTATGTACCTGCGTTAACCTAACAACAGCTTCAAAGCTTCCAAAACTCTTCCCTTTCTTATTTTGCGCAGAAATTGGGTGCTTTGGTGCTCTTCTAAATTTTTGCAAAAAAATCTACAAATAAATAAAATGGTACAAACTATCTTAATTAATTTGGTAATTATAATTTAAGTGCGTAATATAATTCTTGCACATATATTTTTTTTAAATCTTGAAAAATGATTTACAAATTGCCAACACTAGGAACATGGAAGGCATTTTGGACACTGTCAGTTGAGGGTAAATTGAGGGCATAATGGCATTTCGTGGATTGGCATTTTGGGCTTTTTCAAGCAGGAAATCGGGCAGAATTTTTGGCATTTTCAAGATTTCAACTTATGTTTAGAAAATTGTGATTATTTTTAAATGTTTTTCCGATATTTTTAAATAAATATTTTTGGTATTTAGAATTTTATGTAAAAATTATTATTTGTAATTGTTACTATTTATTGACAATAGTTTGTCTTTTGTACCATTTTATTTATTTGTGGAATTTTTTCAACAAATTGTAAAATGCCCAGATTTCTGCTCAAAATGCCCAGTTTCCTGGCAAAAAATTAAAACGCTTTTCAATTTTCTGCTATGGGCAGATTTTTAGGGCATTTGCCCGATGGGCAGGGTATTTTCAGGAGAGCGGGCGGAAACACAAGACATTTTCATTTTGCCAACAGTAGCGTATATATTTAGCTTTGTGATTGAAAGATAGCAAAGATACAATAGTAGAGTCAACATTTTGAGGCATAAAATATGAGGTACAAAGTTGTATCAAACAACATGTAACTTTTTTATTAACTGAAGAATGTCTAAATCGTTATAAAAACAGAATTGGAAAAAAATCGGTATAAAATAGAAATTCGAATTCTGAATAAAATTCGGATGCTACAATTCGAGAAATAAAAATTTTAATTCCGATTTGAATACCAAAATTTTTCCGATTCTTTCCCGAATCCGATACCGATTCGGATTCCGATTTTCAGCCTTGCCACTAGTTAATTTGAGCGGAATGACCAATAAATATATACAAAGCAGTAATTTCTTCAATGAGCTGTAAATTTATGAATCAACAGTAAATTCATGATTTAACAGTGAATCAAAGCGTGATTGCGGAACTGAAGATAAAGTGATAATATAAATGAATTATTAATAGAAACATGCTACGCCGTACAATTAAATTTTGAAATTTTATTTAATACAAAAATATTACAATTTGTTTGTTACAAGTGTAGTCAAACTTTATATCGATGAATTACATTGGCTGAAAAATTGCATCAAAGTACATATATAATGCTTACGGTTTGATTTAACATATCGCTAATATGTAATATTGACAGTAGTTACATAATAAATTACCACCTACGTGATAAATGAGCAGTTAAGTCATAAATTAGCAATTAAATTATAAATTAGCAGTACAATTTAAAATAACCAGTGAAGTAATACATAACCAGTAAAATAATATATAACCAGTAAAATAATATATAACCAGTAAAATAATATATAACCAGTAAAATAATATGAATAGTTTATTGTTTTACAAACAATTTATTATTTACTGTGCATTTATTAAACTTTCACGTGATTTTTCTAATTTACGGGGGTTTCATTACTTTACTGGGAATGTATTATATTATTATTATTATTATTATTATAAGATCGGGCTCGATAGTATAACTGTGTGTCGATAGTTAAGAGTTGCGATGCTGCGAAGCCGACTTC
>JAQGAK010005334.1:0-10416 GCA_034696945.1 Lipothrix lubbocki | reverse complement strand
AAGAAGTTTAATTATTACGGTTCGTCTCCGTACTTTTCGAATATAAGGCATACATCTACAATTCCAACGAATAAGTTTATTACATACCTAAAATCTAATCAATAGGTGCGTAAGCGGCAGAGTTAATTACTCAGTATATGCGTACAATTCCAAAGGATAATATTCCAAATATTTTTTTGTCAAGATATAAAACCATAAAAGGGTCGATAATACTCTATTGCGGCTTTACGACAAAACTGAATTATTAAATAGTTGAGATGCGGAAAAGTTTACGAAACTTTAGCGAAACAGCCAGGCCATCTACTTCTCATAATAAGTAACTAAATTATTCTTCCACCAACATTATCACTTTCCCTCCGGGTATAGTAATAGTTCATCGGAAATAATTGAACCTAATCGTAAATTGGAGATACTAGTTTACCGTAGATTATTAAATTGCGAGAAATGTTTAATTTCCAAATTAATTCAGCCGGATTAATAATGGTTTAACATTATAACTACAGATATGATACAATGCGAAACAGTACGTAATCTCGAGGTAAAACAAAAAATATAAAAACGGTACTTGTTTCTGTCCGATCGATTACCCATGTATTGCATTGTTACATACCTATGTGCTTTCCTAATCACTAATCAGCTAAACACTTTCCCTTAATGTTGGGGTGGGATTAGCGATGGACAAACGAAAATTAACTAAACAATGAAATAATGTTATAAGTTGTGTTTTTAAAACTTGGAAAAAGCTATATAAAACCATAGTTTTTTATGAAATAATTTCTTGTATCTGTGAAATGGTCGTATAATGTGAAACGTTTTAATTTTCTACGGGATCAAGCCATATAGGTAATTTCTATATCGATCCGTACCACGTCTACGGGTATTCTGAATTTCGGAACAATAAGCAGCACAAGCATTTACAGATAGGAAATGTTGTTTGTTAAAGAAAACATTCTGAGGGGTAATTACTCCTGGGGAGAGAATATCCCAGGAGAATTATTGCGGATCACAAACCCGCGTACACATTATGATTGTAATGTTTTTGATTTAAATGGGTTATATTGTTTGATTAATTTGTATTAGTAACGTTTACAATATTCATATAATGTACATAATATAGGGAAAAGCATTGATTTTAAATATTATATTTTAAAATATGATAAATATGTACTAATAATAAACTACCAAGTGCCTACTTATGTAACATACTAAACTACTGTTGAGCCTTAAAGGTACAGAAAATTTAGCTTGCCACACTATTTTCCCAAACAATCTACTATTGTCTACATTTTGGCTTGGCCCACCAACAGATCTACTAGATCTACTTTTTTCTTAACAAAATTACTGTGGAAATGTTGCTCTAACTTGTGTTAGGGCTATATTTCGATGGAATGTAGTAAGTAGATAAATTAAATACTATCCCTATAATGAGTTCATTCTTTACGGTTACGTGGATGTCTTTTTTAAACAATATTTTATTTTGCGGAGCTTTCAATTACAGCTTGTAATCATTGTCAGCGCAAAGTATAAAATTTCTATGTTGTAGCTTACAAATATGTTACAAATCAATGTTTGCTTATATATTCTATAATAATAGACTACTATACACCTAATTTTACAGATATTCTAAATTCTATTGTAATAATATTTTAATGCTATGGCTATTGTTATGCAAAAACCAACAGAGAAGAGGTATTCAGTTTTAAGCTAATGTTAAAGGTTCCGAAGTTGACTTAACTATTCGACTTGACTTATTTAAACTTACAGCTTACGTTACCTTGCAAGAGAACTTCAAGTTTAATAACCGTCAAAGAGTATAGAAATAGAAATAGTAAAAACTTTGAACAGCAGTCTTGTTTCACACTTTGCGAAGATTTATAAATCACTCCAAATGAACAAATTCAATTTAGGTACAACTTCAGTTATGATGGAATGATGTTGAGAAATGAAATGTGTTAGATATTATCTGAAGAAACTATTTTATTCACATTTTATATGGTAATAAAGTTACACTACAGAATGGAATGAAAATCAGTACGACGGGCCAATTATTGAAGCTTAGCCCGAAATTCGCCTGCAGTTTATGTTGTCATTCGGGTTGCTCAGGTAACAGTAGCATTTACAATATTCTTTCGACAACACACTTGCTACTTATGTATAGACAAAGGTACACAGATGTATACAGTACATTGAACCAATTTGAACAACAAACATAATAGAATAATTATCTCGTAGCCTTACGACTTACAATTAGAAGTAGAAAATAAGAAACAAGACCGTGTAAATTTTAAAGAAATACTATGTATTTTTCAAACAAACTGCTATTTTTTTTAACATTTTATCCCGAAGCAAATTGGAAGCTTAATTAATATTTTTCGTCTTATATCAATTGTGAATCTTTAATTCATTATCTATAAATATTGTATTATTACCTACGTTAATTTATTACATTAAGTTATTTTCTAACACTGCATTAGCCTGATGATGATGAGCACAGTGTGGATCAAAATGTTCAATGGTGTCAATAGAAAAGGGGTAAAAAACCGTATTATTGACAGTAGAACAAACCTGTTGACTTACAATAAATTAGTTTAGTATCGTTATCTTTGGCAATGTGAGGATCAATGATATCATCGTCGGTTAGGTAATCTTTAATATGCAAGTGTTGTTAAATTTGGTAATTTGCCAGCAGTTATCTCCAGTTCTTATTCTGATGTCCAACATATGACTTGAGTGCTACGGTTGATTCCCCTTACTATACACCAAGAGCTGTTTCACGGATTTTGCATTCAGATTACAGATATACAAAATTAAAATGTTCTCAGTTATTGTAATGTCAATATAACTCTTACTGATACAGGATACAGTTATTCAAATTTCATGGGGATCCGGTTTGTTCCAGCAACCGATAATAACAACACGTCGCTATGATAACCGTAGTGGTAGTGATCCTGAATCCGGACATTCAAGCCACTAATGTTTTCAGGAGGTCTCTTCAAACTTTCGAATTTGCGTTACCATTTACTAATAATATATGAAGGCGTTGTATGATTTTGGGAGGTTTTGCAAAATTGCTTCTACTCCACGCTTTTTAATGGCTTTGAAAAATATTCTAACAATTTTTACGCTTCCGTTTTTCGTTGACGTTCATCACTTCTTCATTTTGTTGAATGATCAATCCTTTGATTTTTCTTAAAAATGGATTTTATTTTCGATGTACATACCTGGCGGAATCTCAATTTATGCGATGTGTAATCTACTCTTGTGAACATAATTCGCTACTTCCGATTTTTTGTGATTATTGTTTTTGTACATTGGATTTGTGTTGATCAATTCTAGGTTTTACAGGTCTTCCCTGAAGTACCTTTTATCACAAGAATTACATTCTATGGTGTGCACACCGCAACGTACTGTTTCCTCTTTGTCTTTGACTCTGTTTAACAAAACAAACTATTCCATCAGGTCACATATTAGCACCTAACGACAACAATGTTATAAAGCATTTTCGTTTCAGTTATTGTTACGGTATTTCGGTTTTATTGCTACTTCTTAACATCGTTATGAACATAAATTACTTCTTTTGTTTAACGTTATTCGAAAATGACTACTAATGTTTAGCGTTATTACAATTATCTATGACGCTAGTGAATAACGTTATTCAACTGAAAATTATTAATTACTTTAAAAATTTAGTATCCGTTAACTTTACAATTGCCATTGCTTCTTAACAAGTAGACTCGCGACCTTTTGTCATGTTTTGTCCCGTTGGCTCAATTCTTAGTTAGTGCCCCAATCGGAGAAAAGCGTCAATTGAAAGTGTGAGAGATCCTTGCGAGCTCATCAGTCTCGTCATTCCCATGTTCTCTCCATGTTTCAACTATAAGCCGTATGTATTAATAGGCTGTGGGAAAACAAGGGGGATACGAGACAAAAATGTTTGTACACATGAAGGCCCAAAAGTTACCAACAACGATTAGATTCCTAAACTTGCAAACAACGTTAACAAAGTTACTATTTATTAATCAGTATGTTATCCACTATCTCACACTAAAATCTTAAAGGTGTGTTAAATACATTAAATCTCAAGGTATATATTACTTATATTTGCTTTGCTAACCTAGCTTATAATAATCAACAATATTTAGTTTCTTCAAATCTTCAACTTTCAAAATTGGACGGATTAAAAGCGCAATACCCGTTAGAGTTCC
This sequence comes from Lipothrix lubbocki, assembly GCA_034696945.1. Lineage (NCBI taxonomy): Eukaryota > Metazoa > Arthropoda > Collembola > Symphypleona > Sminthuridae > Lipothrix > Lipothrix lubbocki. The sequence continues at coordinate 6,211 of JAQGAK010005334.1, read as the reverse complement.
TACTTGCTAAACTAACCGGACTAGATGGGTTATAATTTTGGTATTTAAAAAGAGTGAAGCCTTGAGAGAATGCCTACAAGCGCGCTTGGAAAAAGAAAGCATTTGCTCTCCTATTCCGAAATCGGAGAAGACTGTTCGCGACATGGTCATGCGGTTTGGCCGACAACTAGCTAAAGAGGTTTTCAAAATATACTTAATTTACCTGATCAATACTTATTACCTTAAATTTAATGAAACCTTTGCTAACCTAGCCATTAATTTATAGGATATAAAGGACGATATAAACAAGGGAATGTTCTTCTGCGCTACATTTGACGAATGAACCAGTATTAGTAACAAGTGGTACTTATACGTTTGTATTTTGTCGTCATTCCACTATTTCGATCTAGGACTTTAAAAAATACAGGGAAACGCCAATTGCATAATGGATTGTGTGACAAGAAGGCTGGAGGAGTTTGGAATACAAATTGACAGGCATATTGTTGGGTTCGTCACTGATGGCGCTAGCGTTATGCATAAAATTACAAGTTTATCCGGGGTCGAACATCAATTTTGTCTTGCACATGCGATACAACCGGCTGTATTATACTATATGCACAAAAAACCGGGATAAAACGGTAAATATTTAATAATTCGTCGGTAAAGAGGCAAATATGAACAACATTTTGCAAGTTAACAATCAAAACTGAATGCTATGTGCAGTGTTTTTTCCAATATTGACAAATGGAAATTGACATTTCTTCAATAGATGGAGTTCTGTTTTTGGCTTCAAGATGAATACCAGTGACTTTCAAGTTTGTGTATTTTGACGCACATATTTTCCTATTCACCTATTTTCATCAACAGTATGAAATGAAACACTGTTTCACAGTAATTAGTTAAACATACTTAACCAATTCTAGTTGAAATGGGCTGGAAAATCAGATTACGCACTTTTAGTTCTCATAATTTTAATTATGATAATGTGAGCACGGGTTTTCCTGAAAAGAAACTTTGGAGCAGCAGCAAGTCCTGCAAGTAATGTTTCTTGATGTACGAATATCTCTAATTGTATCCGAATGTAGCTCACCATAAAATACCGTAATCTTCAAAGAATAAAGATAACATGTTCGTAAAATATATACATCATGACCAGAACGCGGAGTGTAAAATGTATAGACCTAATTTTGGAAAATATACTTTGGCAGATTAAAACTTTGAAGGCTGCATTTTTTCGGATACGTTAAGTAACTATACACGGAAGTTTGTCGTACGTACATATAAAGCATTACTGCTTGCATTTATTTGTATTTCTTATGACGCGACAGATTTTCGCATAGCGGCGGAATTTTGCAATGCTTTGCATATTAACAATTAAAATTCTGCTACGTATTTTAAATGCCATGTTCATTTCTGCAGTTGACGATTATGTAAAAAAACATCTTTTCAAAATATTGAATAAGAGGCAAATAATTATTACAAGATCTCCGAAACTTTGCTAACATAGCTTTATTTTTAAGATTCTTAGGATCAGGAAGAAGTTGATTTGGAAATTGACGATGAGAATACTGAGGGGGGAAATTGGAAGGATACAGCGTAGAGGTTGAAGAAAACGCAGTGAAAATTACACATTTCATTCATGATGCAGTGGAGAAATTGCGAAAAGTAGTGCGCATTTTTAAGAAATCCGTAGTGGCTTCTGAAAAAATTCTGGACAATTTGCAAAAACTACAATCTGCACAAGTTGGAAATTGCTGGCAATTAGATTGCCGAACAAGATGGAGCAGCTTGTTTCAAATGGTAGAGCGTTATTGGACGTTGCAAGAAGGGGTAGATAAAACGTTGAAGGATATTAAGCACCCCATATTTACTCGTTGTAAATCTCTCGTGTCTTCTCCGAACGCTGAAGCCAGTCATGTTGACTGTTAAGTCGCTCTCAGGCTTTTATTTATTGAGCTTTATCGCCAAAACAATTCCTTTTCCCATTACTTTTAAAGTAATCTGAAACTTCGAGTTAAGGAACGCTGGACGATAAACGTATCAGTACTTAAGTACTTGCAGGACGGGATTTACATTGATAGGGACGTCAATGTTTTCGTAGGAGAAGATGCTGAAGATGATTATGACATGGACGATGAGAGGTACTTCGAAGAAATTTGGAATGGTTTATTTGAAACTTTTCATGTGAAAAATTCAGCATCCCTAGCAAGCAGGTTCTTAAGACTCATATTTTAAAATGATTGAGCCACATAGACGTGACATGTGCAAAACAGATTGAGGATACAATTGACGCTGAAATTGGGTCTAAAAGAAATAGGAAAGTCAAAGATCTGTTGAACGATGATATGTTAAATACAGAATGCGCTTTAGGAAATGAAAAGGAAAACTCCATGTCTTTGAGCGCTAGAATTGGTCAAGAAATGGCATCATTCAAGAAATCGAAAGTCAGATGTCGGTGTCCCTTCATGTCAAGCCCTTAACCTATGGAATCGGTGCAAGGGTTCGACAGTTATTCCAAAATACTCTTTTTGAAATGGGGGGGCGGGTAAGTTCAGAGTGAATGCTTTTTAGAGCATACGGAATATTTCAAAAGATGAAAGTTCAAAAATATCGGCTAACAGCCAAGAAAGCGTCTTCACAAAAAAGCAAAATTCAACAACTTTTTGGCACCGTTACTATACAAGACCGCCCTTGGCTACCGTTTAATTAACACTGTAATTAATAACTCGCAAACCCTGCATGCGATTTTAATTATATTTTGCATGCAGATCCCTTTAATAATTGTAATTACTTCTGCAAAAGATCTCACTGGGATTCGGAAGGCTTCATACTCACAACATTAAAAATCAAAATTGGTACTGTTGTCTAGGGAAATCCGCGTACACTTAATACGTTGAAAATTGTATCGTGATGGATTAGTCAAAAATCTTGGGAAAAATTCTAAACCTCTTGTCTGAAGAAGTAGTGAACGTTTCACTCATATAGTATATGTAAGTTTACACAACATTGTGCATATGTGCTATGGTCTGAATAGTAGTGAGAAAAACTTATAACACTGCGTAAGAAACAATAAAATAAACCTCTTGCATAGTGTATATGAAGGAAAAAGTTAAGTTTATTTCTACCTTCTATAAAAAAGGTACGTTTTTCCAAAATCCGTAATTTTGGTCGTAAAAGGACCTCAAACAACTCATTCGAAAGGTCCTGAAATCGTAAGAACAGATTTTGGATTAAATCCATTTTCAAAATTTTTACCCGTTTTCGGCGAGAAAATTCCAAATTTTGACATTTTATTTTTTTCCAAAAAACCTGTAACTCCCAGACCTTATCATGGGGGTAATTCTGAAGCACCATAAAATTGCCTCCATTATGGTGTTTTTGTTTTTGCCGCAGCTTGTGAGTAACGGGCTCAAAAATGGCGATTTTTACTTTTTTGGTCAAAAATTTTAAATTAAACTTACCGCCATATTCATATGTCTAGTACATACTATTATTTTGTCGATTTTTTATCTATACATATAAGCAATGTTATTATATAATTTTTCCATTTTATGTTTTACGTTACTTAATAGATATGTATTTGTTTAAAATTACTTAACTAATTACTAATGAAATTTAGTTACTACAGCTTGAACTACAGATTTGAAAGTTATTAGTCAATTTTCTATTCGTCACCAATTTTTTATATACAAAGCAAATAATTTTTGAAATTTAATTAACAAAAGTCCAATTCCGAAACTACGGTCATACGGCGATTTCCCCAATATTTTGATGCTTGAACCATTGCATATGTAAGAAAAAACTTTCACCGCCATTGATATGTCGAGTTATTTCTTGTGTGCACGTATTGGTTCAAGCTTCAACTGCCATCATTATCGTTATCAATGTGTGTCCACAAATTTTACAAATACAGAGTCATACGCCATACCTACAATACAAAGAGTAAAAAAATAATCTAAAGAATTCTAAGGACGGTAAAAATTTAGGGTGTGGACCTGGGAAGGAAAGGTTCAATCTTTGAGAAAGCAAATTCTTCAACGTCTGTTACTTCCTCCTCTGTTTTTGTAGTCATATTTCTCTAAAAGTTTCCAAAAGTTTTATTGTATTCGTTACATAAGTTATCAGGGGATTTCTATTTATTTAACACCCATAAGAATTTATTGTATTTACAAAACGCGGCATTCTCCCCACATTTTCAAGTATTTCTAAACATTTCAATACTGGGGGGAGGGGTTGAGCTCTATAAATTTTAGTGTTTTATATTGAGACAATAGAACAGCCTTGAAATGTTTCCTTTCCTCAATCCAATTCGCGTCTACACGTAAACCCGTCAATTCGAGTTCACTGAGACACTTCCAAGAATCATTGAAGTTAGAGATTTTCTTATCATTGTGTTGTAGGTAAAACGTTTTGACCACTTCCAGGTGATTACGAAAATCTACCAATATTCGAAACGGTACATATCCATACCATCGTGTCAAGTTATTGGGAACTGTAATATTATCCCAACACGTTGACTCTCCTCCTTTTAAAAGGTGAAAAAGAGGCTGATAGTAAATTGATTTTAAGAAGAATTTTTTTATAAAATGTAAAAGCATACAAAGGGGTAGTGGGGTTTGGATGTATTCCAAATTCTTTAAACTGAGACAATTTGACCGACCCCAACAGCTGCTAGAAGGAAGGTAGTCCCTTTTAAGAGTTTTAAGTGGTTCATCTGGATTTTTGCGATCATACTTTATATTTATATGTATATACAAAAATTTGATTTTGTCTTGTAACTTATTCGCTGCTGTTGAATTCCCCACCATTTGGTACACGTCGTGGTCCGTGGCGAGCAATTTTCGTCCTCTACATATTGTACTACAAGAATTAAACCCACGATGATATCGGAATGTTCATCTGCAACTTTTTGAAGTTTCTTTGCAAGGGTAGCAAAAACAAGGAGCTCATACTGTAAAAAATAAAACAGAAACAGACGTTAGACTTTACATAATTATATATATATACCGTGGGTGCAGATGCAAAATTGGTCATCTCCACATGCGTCTAGCTGCAAAATGACACGTCCACCTCTCAAGTACAAGTTATCGGATAGCTATTTAAGAACTATAATTTACAATTGCCTTGCAGTTGAAAGTATTTAAAGCTACATGTGTATCATTGCACTTAATTGGTGATGAATGTCTCATCTTGCATTTAGGCTCACAAGCAGACCCCAGCACCGATTATATTCCCTAGTTTCACTGATTTAGATACCAAGATCAATGGTTACTCTTATTTTGATGTTCACTACGTATTTAAGTAGTTAAATAATGTTAGTTAAATAATGTTTCGATATAATACATACCAGTAGAAGGAATCGGGGCGTGCATTTATAAGTTATTATAGGCGTCTTTTCATCGGTTATTTTTCTGAAGATTGGAGGCGTGTCTTTATCGGTTATTTTTCTAGGTCGGAGGAATGGAGGCGTCTTTCTCTTCTCGGTTATTTTTTCAGGTCGAAGGATTGGAGACGTGCACGTCCGTCACTTTCAACACCTGCAAAATATTACCAACGTATTTTTATTGGTATTTAAAATGTTTCTGATCCCCTATCAGTGTATTCAAAAACTCAATTAAACATATGAGTGAATGTTTTCAGCGTTTGCTAAAAAATTTTAACTGCTGTATGTACAGATTGCCCTATAATCTTTGCACCCTGGATATTATAAATACTTTTCATCCTTGTTAATATTTCAAAAACATGCTCTTTTACAGAACTTTATTCCAATCTTGAAATGAATCAATTATTTAACGTTTTATCGCCATAATTGTTAAATATGATATAACATATACATAATATTATGTATGCAGTTATAAATATTATATAATAATCTGCAGAATAATATATAATATTATTTATATTTAAATAATATACATAATATTATGTAACAATATTTAACTTTATTTATTAATAATCAGAGAGATCAATACTCAACAGAGAAGGGAATAAAGACAAACCGTCTTGTAGTTTTCACTTATTCACATTTTGCTTTTTGACACCATACATTCATATCAAACTGCTTTTAAGGAGAAATGGTTATTAGCAACTATATTCGATATACTAATTGTAATGAAAACTACAAAATCACGGTATGAAAACTGTAACCGATAACGATCTGTATATGTACATAGGTATATAAGCTAAGGTACTCATAATATGTCCTTCTATGTGTGTCTACATAATGTTCGTT
>JAQGAK010005333.1:0-10417 GCA_034696945.1 Lipothrix lubbocki | reverse complement strand
ATAAAATAATAATAACGTAAAAATAAAAAAAATTATAATAAAATAAAATAATAATAACGTAAAAATAAAAAAAATTATAATAAAATAAAATAATAATAACGTAAAAATAAAAAAAATTATAATAAAATAAAATAATAATAACGTAAAAATAAAAAAAATTATAATAAAATAAAATAATAATAACGTAAAAATAAAAAAAATTACGTAAAAATTAACTATAATTAAGTAGTAAACATAAATATTGAAATGAAATTGGGTTAAATAGTTAAGCAACATTAAAATGCGTCATTGTTTAAGTACAATTAATACTCTTTAATTGCTTTTAGGTGACAAACCTCACAATTGTCAAATCTGCGGCAAGAAATTCGCGCTAGCTTGCAACCTGCGCGCGCACCTCCGCACTCACGAAGAAGAGCCCGTGTCCAGCTGCATAAGTTGCAAGCGGACATTTTTAAATAGTCTAAACATGCTTGAAAACGGTCAGTGCCGGGCCTGCATCATTCACGAGCAATCATCGAATAGCGGAGGGAAAGCGCCCTCTAGCATCGCTTCCATTTTCCCCATGCAACTCCCTCCAGCAACCAGCATGTCCGTCTCGGAAGCAAATTCTTCCATGATGAATAATAAAAACGAAGCCCTTTCCGCCCTCTCCAAATTCGTATCCGCACCCCCCACAATCCAATTCCCCATGGAGGAGGCGCTTGCCGGGAATTTCAATTTAGGATCAGCCGCCGGCTATTTAAATTCCGACAGCAGCATGAATTTATTAAGGACGCCGAATCCCTTCTTGGAGCAATTTCTCCAGTGGAACTGGCGCTTTGCGAAGGAAACCGCGGGGAATTTAGGACTAATGCAGCAGAAATTACTCGAGTCACAAATGCTCGCCGCGCAGTTAATGAGCGTCTCCACCAATGCTTCCAACATTAGTGGCACTAGCGACATTTTGAAATTCCGGCTTTGAGGAGCTATTTTTAATTTTGGGTAATATTTCTGTTTCTCTCAAATTACATTACATAATGCTTTATCTGCCTTAATTTAATTTTTAGGGATCTTCTTTTAATGATATTGCACCGTAGTACACAAAATCCATTAAACGGCGTCAAATTCGACAAATTAATAAAATCAATATATATACATATAATTAATCAATAATGTTATTTTTTTATTTTCTAGCATTTTTCCTGATCAGCAAAACCTGTCCTGCGGAGGATTTTACAGTTTTAAAAATAGCAACACTTAATCAAATTAATATTTACCATCCTTAAATAATCATCAGTAAAAAATAAATAGTACAATATGAATTTCAATGAAATAAAATTAAAATAAACGAATTATAGAAAACAAAATTATTGGTAGGATAATTTGGGCAATAACTTGTTTTTAAATTCTCTACACCATAATTTATGTAAATTTGTACAGTGAAATAGAAATAATTAATATTTTGCTATTGTAATTATTTTATTTTATTTTAAAAATTTGTTTTGTGCAATTAAGTTAATTTTTGTTACAAAAAGACGGAAGAAATATCTTAATTTTAAAATGTATAATTAGTTATAATTGTTGTGTCAGTACCAGTAATAGTAATTGTAATAGAAAATAATTATCAAAATAAGATAAATAAAAGAAATAGTGATTTAAATAAATAAATCCTAATAAAAGGGAAAATAGTAATGCGAAAAAATTCCAATCTACCTTTAAATTATCATTGAAGACGTTGCTAAATTAATGATTTCCCATAATCTCCCGCCAGTTCCCATTAGCATAAATTCCTGTGTAGCTCCTGCCCCCAGCAAGACTTTTTGATGAGACGTTGAAAAGTTTTGTGTGCAACAACGCTTCCATTATTGTATTTGGTTGTATTACATGACAGAAAAGTAAATGGACTTTTTGTTCCCGAGACAGTAATTAACAAGGCATGATCTGCCTTGTGTGCATTTCTATTCTTGATCCTCTCAAATTCTACAATGTTGTATGCATTCCCATGGTTATTCCCCCGTACACAGCCAGCGATAAGCTCGAAAATCCCAAGCAATTTGAATGTCTCATCATCCATTCTATGTAATTATACAGCAACACAGCCACTTTACGACGAGTGAATTGTGACTTCAATAATGCTCTCTCCTATCATTTATCAAGAGGACTGTGCGGACGGGAAAGTTAACAATACATAAGGATTTTGGGAATAACAACAATAAAAAAAGCTTTGTTTCCGTGTGTCTATATGCCGTATTGTTGCATATTGTTTACCCTTGGAGTATTGTACTATTTTTATATCACAAGCTTCAGTACAGCGCGAGGTAAATTTGCGTTGCTAAATTAGACGCATTTTCGAACTTTCCTCTCAATTCTGCAATTTGTATGGAAAAACTTCAAGAATTGAGGGGAAATTGCCGGAAATTCTTCAACATTGTTTTTCAGAATTCTTCAACAATTAATACAATTTCTAGTACTTTTTTGTGCAATTTTATTATTTCAAGTAGAACTTGCATTTTAGTAGCATTTCTTGTATATTTAGTATTATTTCTTGTATTTTTAGTAGCATTTCCTTTATTTTTAGTAGCATTTCTTGTATTTTTAGTAGAATTTTTTGTATTTTCAGTAGAATTTTTTGTGTTTTTAGTGCAATTTTATTATTTCAAGTAGAACTTGCATTTTTTGTAGCATTTCTTGTATTTTTTGTAGAATTTCTTGTATTTTTTGTAGAATTTCTTGTGTTTTTAGTAGAATTTATTGTATTTTTAGTAGAATTTATTGTATTTTTAGTAGAATTTCTTGTATTTTTAGTAGAATTTCTTGTATTTTTAGTAGAATTTATTGTATTTTTAGTAGAATTTATTGTATTTTAGCAGAATTTCTTGTATTTTTAATTTTCTCTAAAAAATTTAAATTATTTAAATGTTCTTTCACTTTCCAATGCAATGCCTTTAACAATTAAAAAAATTATTGTATTTTATAAATATTTTCCCCAAGGTTTTTAAACGTTTTGAACAACGAAATTGTAATGAAGGGTATTCTTTCATTTTCTAAAGAAAAGTTCCTTGAAAATCGTGGAAATATAGTCATTTTGCACTAAAAATTAACTAACTGAAAATGCTTGAATTTTCTACTAAAATATTGTCTAAAAAGCTCCAAAAATCCGAGCCTTTAGCAACGTTGTAAAGGTAAAGTTTTAGTAATTAGAATGAAGAGCCTGTATACATCCAGAACGAATCACAGGCACGTCGTCTCGTTCCTCTCTCTCTCTCAATCCAATTTTCATCATTGAACCCATGACTTGCACTTTTTGGCAATTAAAAGGTAAAACCTTCTATATGTATGTACGTCCATCAGAAACATGAGCGAGCCAGCCGATCAGTCCTAAAAGCTGTATTATTTCTCCACGTTCTTCTCCACTCTCTCAGCCTCTCTCATTAGTTTTCATGGAGAATGCTATTTATGTGCAATGTGCATTTAGGTACATATTGTGGACTAGTTTGTGAAGGAATTATGGAATTCATGTATATTTTTGATGCTTGGGCAATTAAGGCTGGGTGTCCGGGATGTGAATGCCCGATGTAATGTATTCATATGCAAATTACCTGATTACCTGTTGTCTTACCTTGTCCAGTTCCCTCCTTTTATTTTGTTATTTCTTATTTGGACTTTATTTAGGTCTCAAGCAATTCAGTGTACATAATATCCTTGATACTTCCCTGTATATGTATTTTCCCTCCGTGGTTTTGCACGTCTTGTAACTGCAGTTTTTGTGGGGTTGACTCACCTGCAATTGCAAAGAAGTGGATTATAAAATCACAAGGCTCAGTTCTTCCGGGAATCCATCGGCTCCAGTCATTTTTAGACCTTCGCCTCTCTCTGTATTTTTTAAATTGGGATTTTGGGGTATCTCTCGTCATTGAAGCGGAGATTCATTGAATGTTTTTAATATTTTGAGATTTTGGGAGTTTTCCTATTAAGGATTCATTTGGGGGATTTAGAGAGAAGTGTTAGTGTAGTATAGAATTTTTGTGTATTATTTTATTTATTGAGGAATTGTGAATTTTGGGAATTTCATATTTTGAAATTAGAGAGGAATTAGGAAAAGGAAGAAGAAAAGGAAGCCCACACAGATGTATATACGTTTGTATATTTATACATATTTTTATTTATTCTTTTTTATCCTACATTATTTTGGATTTTATTTTCCCACTATAACTAATTTTTTTTGTATTTATTCGTATTTATTTTTTGCATTTAATTTTGTTTCTTTTCCTTTGATTTTTAAATTATATTTTTAATGCCCAGCTGTCTTTGAATTTTATTTCGAATTTAATTACTGGCAATTTTATTTACTCTCCTTCTAATTTTATTTTCAGAAACAGAATGCCGTCCAAGCAGTCGAATCAAGGAAGGAAGTGGCAGTCCGTGGCTTGTCTGGTGTCGCTGGCGCTGATGGTCTTCGTCATCAATGAGAATATCCTGTCTGCAGATGCCACGCTCTTTGGGGAAGACAGTTCTTTGCCATCTCTCTTGGGCTTGAATTCAAGTGAGTTTATTCTATTTAATATTTTTGAATTTAATTGATCGACCATTTTCTACTTTTTATTTTTATTATTTATAATTTATTTTATTTATTTTCATTATTTATTTTTATTATTTATAATTTATTTTATTTATTTTCATTATTTATTTTATTTATTTTTATTATTTATAATATTTATATTATTTATTTATTTATTTCATTTATTTTTATTATTTATTTTATTTATTTTTATTATTTATAATATTTATATTATTTATTTATTTATTTTATTTATTTTTATTATTTATAATATTTATTTATTTATTTTATTTATTCTGTATATTTATTCGCATTAAATAAATGATGAATTATTTTTCATTGATTCAATTAATTTTTTCCCATTTTAACAAAATCTTGTTTACTTTTTACTCAATATATTTTTATTTGTTAATTTTTGCAATCTTTTTCTCTGAATTTATTTGCAGACGCAGCCAATACAGTGGATACTGGAGCAGCTGACGTTGACAACAAATTACTGGATGACAAGGAAGCGCTGCTGGCAAAAAAGAAACCGAAATTCACGACAACGCCCCCTCCAGAGATCATCTTCTTCCACACAACACCCACAACGACCACGACATGTGCTCCCGTTACACCCCGCTATGTCCCTCCTCGATTCAAGTGCTAAAATATGAAAACAGCTGTTCTCAAGCTGGTCACAAAGTAAATATGTCTAATTTATGTATAAATATACTTTTAAATAGTTTAAATTCGTTCAAAAAGTAAATATGTACAGTTTCAGAAAATTAGTAATGTCGCAAATAATGTTTTATGTCGCAGATTTTAATCAATAATAAATTTTAAATAATGATGACAATAATTACAATCTGTTTCCGGTGTCAATGCAGCAAGATCTCATATATTTACATTCTCCGACTATTCATACAACTGTAATATTTATTCTGTATGAAAACATGGCTAAAAATTAGGCATCAGAACTGTTAAAATAATTTGCTCCTTATATTTTTATTTGCTTTAAATGAAATTAGACATAATAAACATTTGCATTTATTAATTTATTCAACAAATGAATTAGAGAATAATAAGAAAATGTAAATAAATCTTCATCCGTGATATCCAGCTCTACCACTGAAACAAGCATTGAGGCCTGGTCCGAAATAAGCGCACATTTCAAACTTCAAATCGCCCCGCTCACATGGTCTGCATGAGGGTTTGGGCAGACAAGGAATCTTCGGGTCACATCCAGTGGCGATGGCCATGGGTTTCTGACTCGTGCTACCCTTATTATTGATGATTTGAGCCGGGAATCCGGGAGCAATGAAACATTTGTTGCAAATTAAAGCCGTACAATAGCACGCTGGCTTCCTTGGCGCCAACCAGCAAGTGCAAATGCCATCGGCGAAGCAAAGACATTGATCGAAGACTCGAAGCGCGGCATTACAAAGTGGGCAGGGCGGGGTGGGTCTGCAAGGTTGAGCCCAGTCGCATCCGTGACTTACCGAAGTTGCTCTGACATCGCCATAGTCTACGACACCATCGATAACAATCAGGGGCTGAACTCCAATACAGTTGTTGCAAATTTGGGGCGAGCAATAGCAGGCGGGTTTGGATTGCCAAGCAACGACGGCGGTGCTCGCGGTGGTGTAGCAAACGCAAACGCCAGGGCCATAGCAAACGCATTGGTCATAAGCTTGAACGCCTGCGCAGTTCGTGCAAGGAAGGGTCTGTATGCAGGGTAATTCTCGGTCGCATCCTTGCGCTAACTCCGGAGGCTCCGGACTACTGCCGATTGCACCCTGTATGACCGCTAGAGGAGGGACTCCTTGGGGCGCGCAGCCATTGCAGACTTGAGGTCCGCAGAAGCAGGGTGGGCGTTGAATTTGTCGCGCAACAGCAGGCACATTCGGTTGACCGTTGCAACGCCCATACACGCATCCAGAAGACTGTTGCGCGGACTGTTGGGACTGCTCACTTCCGATCGTCCAGCTGGAACTCCCAACGCTGTTGCTACCTTCCTTCCAACTATACTCGTATGAAAAAGAGCTGCTGGAGCTTTGTTGGACTTGTTGTTGTTGTTGCTGTTGGAATTGAAATTTTTGGGCCTGTGGCACAAAATTGTGGATGATTACACAAATATTTAGCTTAAATGACTTGGTTCTTTTTTATTACTTTTATTTAATTACCACATAAAACAATATTTTCCATAAAAACCACTATGAATTCAAAAACTTTCAAATTACAGCAATTATGTTTTGAAATCATATTGTTGTATTTGTTTTATAGTAATTAAATTAAACATTTATAAAAGCTAATAAACAATTTTCAATTCAAAATTATTAAAAAAACATTTACTTACATTGCAGAAATTCGCCGCAAATAATAGAAAGAATACGGATAAAATGCTCTGCACCGCCATGTTGATAACACCAGACGTTTTAAATATTTTAAAGGCGTACTAATATTTTCATTGTGCAGACGGCACACGGAAGTAGAACTATTTAACAGGAATGATGATAATAACGATTGATGCGTCTAAGCATAATTGTATTTACAAAATTGTTTCATACACACTTGACTATTCCAAGAATTCAATCCAGTATAACAGCATTAATTGGACTATACATAGGTACGATTTATAAGGAAAGGTCTGGCAATATTAATTATTAATGTTCATAGTGAACTGAGATCCCATTTAATATTCACCGTAAGTTAATTGTTATGGTAAGAATGCTATAAAAATCAATAGAAATTTTCAAAATGGAAAAGGTTATCAAGTCTGACAACGTATTTTTATTAAAATTTGATTTTTAACCCCGCAAGTAACATAGTAATAATGCTGCATATGTATAAAGCTCAGAATTATCAAAATGAGTCCTTTGTCAACAAAGAAATAGCTTCTGATTTCACAGGTCTCAAAGATCTGCAAATTCATGAAACAGATATAAATCTTCATGTAGTATTCAATACATACAAAAATGGAAAAATGGAAAATATACAAATGAAATTAGGGAGAAAATACATCCATGCCAAAAATAAAATGTAAATTGTAAAAACCAAATGCCAAACCAAATAAAATACGGTATCCAAATACGGTATCTGTAGTGTTGGCAAAATGAAAATGCCCTCGTGTTTCTGCCCGCCCTGATGAAAATGCCCTACCCACTGGGCAAATGCCCTAACATTCTGCCCATAGCAGAAAATTGAAAATGCCCAATTTTTGGGCAGAAAACTGGGCATTTTGGGCAGAAATCCGGGCATTTTGCCAATTTTTTCAAAAAATTCCACAAATAAATAAAATGGTACGAAAGACAAACTATCGTCAATAAATTGATAACAATTAGTAATAATAATTTAAATAAAATTCTAAATATGTAAAATATTTGTCGCAAATATTTCAGAACAAAATTTCAAAAATAATCAAAACTTTCCAAAAATTGTCCTGAAATCTTGAAAATGCCCAAAATTTTGCCCGATTTCCTGCTTCAAAATGCCAATGCCCAAAATGCCATTATGCTCTCATTTTGCCCTCAATTGAAAATGCCCAAAATGCCTTGGCATTTTCAGTTTGCCAACACTAGGTATCTGTAAATCTAAATACGCTTATGTATACAAATAGAGCAATGAAACTAAAAAATAAATGAGTTTTAAAGAACAAAAACTGAGATAATTTGGGTTCGGCTATTATCTTACGCTCTTATACATACAAGATTTTCTTGCATAAACATTCAACGTTGGATTATCATTATCAATAAATACTGATAATCAGGACGAGAAGCGCTTGTTAGCTTCTTCAAGGTAAATGACTTTAAGGCAGATAACGCAAACTGCATGTTGTTGGACATGTCCCAATGAGTTTTAGTTTCCATCGGTGTTCCTCTTGAAAAATTGTTGTCTCATAAATCAATTTAATTCTTGGTAAACTTATTTACGTATATTTTGCGATTTATTAAGGTGACGAATTAATAATTTAAAGTGTGATAGCATATGATTGCATACATGTGATAATGTGATAATGATCATTTTGCGTTATTATTAATTTTATTTAATTATTAAATTGTTTTTTATAAATTCCATTTTTAATTTTGTCCTGACTTTCTTAAAAATAGTTTTCTTTTTTAAATTTATTTAATTTTATAATTATTTTTTATAATTTTCTATCTCATTTATTTTGGTTAGATTATAATTTGTTTTTTTAAATGCATTTATTTTGGATTTTTATACATTTTTGTGCTTTTTTAATTCATTTATTTTAATTTTTGTATTTATTTTTCTAATATATTTATTTTGATATTTATTTTTCTAATCCATTTATTTTAATTTTTTAATGGATTTTTGCAATGTTTCTTTTGCTATTTTTATTTACTCATTACTATTTTGTTATTTATGCGCTTATTTTTGTAATTCATTTATTCCTATCTTTTATTATTTTTATTTCTTCAATCCTATTTTTTTACGTATTTATATTTTTGGTTTTTATTTTTGTGTTTGTTCTTATTTAATTAAATTTGCAATCTTTGGTTTTGTTCTATTTAGTTATTTTGTTTTTCTGTTTAACTGTTTATGTTTTTATTTTTTGAATATTTGTTTAATTCATATTTTTGTTTTTTATGATGTAAATAATTTATTATATTTAGCCTATTCAGCAATTTTTTTATACACCTACTTCTAATTTCCAGGACTTAATTAAAAATATTGGGATGGCTCAGTTTGGATTTTAAAAATAATGCATAAAATGTTTAACATAAACTTTTATCGTTTACAGTGTCGTATCAAGTTCACGCGCCATTAAAATAATGTCACAAGGAACCAGGCTTCAAGTTACTACCATCTACTGTACGTTTACGTGTTTATGCAATTTTCGTAAATTATGAAACATTGACGGAAAAAATTGTTGTGATGTTCGTTTTTTATTATTATTGTAGTGGATGGGGGAAACTGCCCGGCTAAGGAGGTCCAATTTCTACCGGCGGATATCGATGACATCTATTTGGGTGATGAAGCTTCTGAAAATGCAGATGCACATGTCGTAAAAGACGTAAAACAAGAGGAGTTGTTCTCTACGACAAGGTCAGTTCTTTGTTTTCAAATCACCTGGGAATAAATGAAATATTTTGTCCTTTTTCCTGTCTTTAAACAAGCGCGCTTCGCGCTTCGCGCGCTTGTTTTTGAGTCGGGTGGGGCCAATCAAGTTGTTGCACCTATCTCCTCTATTTCACGTTCACCATTCCTTTACCGTCTGACTTGGTCACCATACTATACATTTAGGGCTTAACTTGGTCAACATACTTTAGGGGCTTGACTTGGTCGAAATATTTTTAGGGTCTGACTTGGTCGAAATATTTTTAGGGTCTGACTTGGTCGAAATATTTTTAGGGTCTGACTTGGTCGAAATACTTTTAGGGTCTGACTTGGTCACCATACGTTACGTTATGAATTTTTAATCCCACAACTTAATATCAACATTTTCTAAATTCATGTCGTGCTAATAAACAAACCAATCACTTTATATTCAAATGTTCATGCAATTTTTGATTGTAGGCGGACTGCCACACCCAAAACTGCCCCACTCTCAACTGCCCCTGCACAACTGCCCCTGCACAACTGCCCCCTCCACAACTGCCCCCTCCACAACTGCCAACTTTCGTACTGCCACACTTTTCATCTCCCCCACCGGTACATATAAGTTCTAAGTTAAGTTACATGTTTCATCCTATTTTGAGTTATATTTTGTGATTACTATGTTAAGTTACGTTGTTGATTCGTATGTTAAGTTACATGGTGAATTCTATGTTAAGTTGCATGGTGAATTCTATGGTAAATAACATGGTGAATTCTATGTTAAGTTACATGGTGAATTCTATGTTAAGTTACATGGTGAATTCTATGTTAAGTTACATG
>JAQGAK010005332.1:0-10418 GCA_034696945.1 Lipothrix lubbocki | reverse complement strand
TCATACATGGTTATATGCATACGAGCTCTCTTTATAAGAGAATTTCTATATAAGAGGCAGATTTTGGTGATTTATAGGGTCTCTTATAGCGAGGTTTCAGTGTATAACCTATGAATCACACCACGGTATTAACGTTTTGTTTCCACAGAAATATACCCGAACCAAGGTAAATGTCCGTCTTTCCTGCGGCAAATTCAAATGGACAAGGCCGGCGTTCAAATGGCGATTTTTTACTTTGGCCATGCTTCTCTTCTATTCTTTGCCATCCCCTGCTTATTTCTCTACCCAAAAATGCCCTTTCTCCTGACGTCTTTAATAGACTTACCGTTGTATCTTTACATTCCGCTGCAATGTTTTCAAATTGTTTGCCTTTTGCGCGGTGTTGGAGCATATTTTGGTTGCTGCTTCATATTGTTTTTGCCGATAATGGAATACTTTCACGGCATTATATTCGTGTTGGAGAAATTGGAGTAAGAGAAGAACCAAAGCCATATTTATAATAATAACAAATATTTTACATATCAAAAACCGGTAGCCATTTCACAAATTAAACGTTATTAATTTAAATTATTACAGTTTCGATATGATGAGACAGAACTCGAAAAATTTAGTGCGGACTCGTGAAATGTTTAAGAAAAACATTCGTCAGCTTCAGCTCCTGGACTCAGTCTTTGCGCAGTTGTACTCCCCCGTCGTAGTGCCCACCCTCAAATGGATTCTCCTCTTTGTGGCGGTCTACACCACCTATGGCTTCATTAAACTTGGCGGGATAATCAAATGGGTATCGTTCATGCAAGCAGCAGTGTGTATGAGTGCACTGATGAGCAATTTCTCGGTTTGTGCTTCAATCCATGAACAATCAAAGAAAACTCTTCTTAGTTGGAACAACGGAAAACAGCCCTTGGTGATTAAAAAATTTGTCCGAAGTGTAAAACCTCTTCAAATTAAAGTTGGCGCGTTTTATACGGTCGATAAAGATATGGTCCTTACAATGGTCGAATTTATCCTGACTTCAGTGTCGGATTTACTGATTGTTGCGTAAAAGATTTTTTCGTCGGCAAATATACAATAATTTCCATGGATTTATTTTGAAATAAATCGAGTATAAAATATAATCTTTTTTTTAGCAATTTTTTGAAATAATTACACCTAAATGGTCAACTTCTAAACCTGTCAATCTCTTCAGGCTTGCGTCTGCGTATTTAAATATCGTGACACACGCTTCCTTGTATAAATTTAAAAGTAGTTGAATAATAGTATTAAATACATATGATAATAGTTTAACTATATCTAAATGGATGAATGAATGAATATTCGTATAATTATTTTAACAATGTGAATGTGATGATAAAATACTATGATACCATAAATTTGCAGACACCATTACATTTAACTAAAAATAGTCTTTTTAATTGCAACGCAACCTAAAAGGTGTAGGCCGGAAACGTTTCCAAATTTTGTTGTACTGAAAACATTTGCGCCGTTCCCGCTAAAGGGGCAGTCACCAGGATTTATCTCAAATCGAAATAAAATTATACCCTACGTGATTTCTGGATTGGTATTTGCTGTGAGTTTAACATTGTTTATATTTACGAAACGGCTGTACATATTCGGTTGTATAAGCTCTCTATACAGAAGTTCTTCCATTTGGTGGGCGTTGAAAATTAATTAATGGTCCGAGTTGTTTAATAATTTTAGAGACAATGTCAGTTTTGTTTCGATTACCGGTTAACCCCACAATACATACCAAATACAATTTAATAAATGTAAAAATTCTTAGTGTAGTACCGTTGTCTTTATTAAAACTTCAAAAACCACCCACATGAATGCGTGGGGTCAATTTTTGCGTGGGGTCAGTTCTACCATTTGGTGGGCGTTGAAAATTATTAAATGGTCCAAGTTTTTAACGATTGTAGAGTAGAGACAATGTCAGTTTTGTTTCGATTACCGGATAACCCCAAAACACTTAATAGAACTCAATAAATGTAAAAATCCAAAGTGTATTACTGTTGTCCTTATTATTAATCGAAAAATCGGCCACATCAAAGAGTCGAGGTAATTTCTCCAGAAAAGATTAACTACAAAACAGAAGCGAAAAATGAAACTTACATTAGACATTGGAATAGTAGAAAAAAAGTCTCGAGTTCCGGAAAAATGAAATCACTGGCTCCTAGAGTTGTGACCACGTAAAAACTACTAGTTGTAATCAGAGGTTTCTAGTATAAATAAAAAAAGTAGAATGGAAATTTCATCGTATGTACTGGTCGAAACCGAAAATCTTATATGAGCTCACATGCAATTTAATATTCAGAAACGCTGAAAATTAGTATTTCGATTTACATTTTTGAACAATAACTTAACAAAATAAGTGCTAAAAATGTTAGGACCACTAGCAACAAAATATTTCTTCAAAGGTTACCTTTGGGTTAGTTATTTCGGTGTAGTTCCATATCGTTGGGATCCGAAGAAAAAGACATTATATTCCAGGAATGAGAAATCTGACACCATCAAGCTTTATTTCTGTTGGTCGGCAGTTTTGGTGTTCTTTGCTTGGACTCTCTTGCGAGCAATTCAAACCTCAAAGCTCGAACAACCCACACTACTTGAAAAAACAAACTATAATATAACTTTAGTAGCGCTTATCATTGAAGGTTCTATGATTGTTATATTTTTCGAAGGAACAATTTTCAAAACGGAACTGTACTCTCTTCACAGGCAATATGTGCAGTTTGCGACAAGATTTAATGGTTTAGAAATTTTTTAATATAGTTATTTATATTTACCTCTGCATTTACGCACTTCAAAAACCTTTGCAGTAAACTTTTACTGAATAACAAAATACCAAATCTTTTTACAGAGAAATACATGAAGCCGGAAAAACATAGGACATTTCTGCAACAATTTAAAAAAGACAAAGCGGGCGCAAGCATGATGATGCTTTATTGGGGTGAAGTTCTTGTGCTAGCACTTGTTATACCTTGCACAATCTTAAACCCCACACTTCCATTCCTACTAACTTCATTGGTGGATTTACCACTTCACTTATATGTTCCCTCACAATGTTTCCAAATATGCAGCATTTTGCTTTATGGTTGTGCACACTCTGCGTGTGTGTTTGCATTGTTCTTGCCTGCTGTGGAAGTTGTCTACGGCATAGCGTTTGTGCTCAACGAACTGGAGTAAGCAGCATAAAACAATTTGCATTTCCAATTTATGCTAAAAATATATAAACTTCATGGTATTTTCAGTATATTGTTTTAATTTCTGAAATCAATTATAGCTTAAGCAGCGTGGACCACCAATCCAAAGATTTGCTTCGCACTCCTCAAGTATTTATGAAAAGCGTCCGTCAGCTGCAGCTTGTGCATTCTTTTGGAGTGCACGTTTACTCTCCCGTGGCTGTTCCTGGCCTTAAATGGACGGGCTTGTTTCTTACAATCTACAGTGCATATGGCTGCATTCGATTTGGAGGGATGGTTGCCCTATCGTTGTTTGCAGACTCAGTGGTTTTAATGACGAGTCTCGTAAAAGGTTTCTCAGTTTGTGCTGACATTCATGAAAATTCGACAAAATGCTTGATAGCTGGAGCTGCAAACGGCAGCCATTGCTGGTTAGAAAGTTCATTCGAAGTGTCAAGCCGTTTGACGTTAAAGTGGGTACGCTATACAAAGTTGATAAAGGGATGATCCTTACCATGTTTGAGTTCGTTTTGAATTCAGTTTTAGATTTGCTTGTGGCGGCTTAAATACGCTGTATGCATAGAAATGTCAATGCAATTTCTGTTCAAACGTATAAAGAAATGGTATATGGATATATGCGTATGTATCCTCCTCAACACGATTTTCATGCAAACAACGTATGCACCAGATATACGTTTACACAAGGTCTCCTAATGAAGGCGCTCTCCCAATAACGGCAGCTGCACATGCACCTACACGATTTGTGTGTACCCAAATTTGGCTTACACATAACATGAGCATTGATGCTTATTGATTTCTATCTCCGTTTTGTTGGTTAAGGCGCCTAACTACATATTCTAAAAGTTAATATTCGTGTAACTTAAGGGCAAGTTTGCGATCGGTAAAGCAATCGGTACAAATACTTGTTGGAGAACGTACATTTTAAAAAATAATAGATTTAGTGCTTAGTTAGAATTTTTCGCGTTTTAGCATTTTTTCCAAACTGAAACTGATAGTTTTGATATTTTCCTTATTGGATTTGCTGCTATTTTTTCCTTGCAAATATGTGAATGTATTAGGTTTGTATAAAAATCACAAACACGTACATATTTTGATGTTCAATGTTTGAAAAAAATATTCAAATGATGGAATACAGATATCATTGTTAAGACCGCGAAAACTTTTAGTACGATATTTACTATATATATTTTTTGCAAAGATTTCTGAAGGGGACTGCAGTGGGTTTTTTGCTCAAAAACTGAACTTTGGGTCAGATCCCGTGGGAAAGTCTGGTATATAGACGCATTTGATTGTTAACAACAAAATGGTCACAATGGTATACAATAAAAGAAATTGAGTAACAAATTCTTGGTACGTACGCAAAGGCTATTATTGCATTACAATACTTGTAATATTACAGATTGTAAATTCTAGTAAATTTTAACTAGAAATCATTATTCAAGTATTAAATTCTAATATCAATCAATAACAACAGCTACCATTTTGTAATTTCCTAACTGCAGCCCATGGGCAAAAGGCAAAACGTCTACTGCTTTATTTCTACCTTCTCCTATAAAAAAGCAACGTTTTTCAAAATCCCTAATTTTGGTCGCAAAAAGACCCCCAATACATCATTGGGAAGGTCCCAAAATCGTAAGAACAGATTTTAGACCAAATTTACCATTTTCTAAATTTTGACCCGTTTTTGGCGGAAAAATTCAAATTCTTGGAAACATTTGATTTAATTCAGAAAAACTGGTAACTCCCAGACCTTGTCCTGGGGGGTAATTCTGAAACACCATAAAATTACCTCCATGGTAGGTTTTTTATTTTCCCCGTAGCTTCTAAATTCCGGGTTCAATATTGACCATTTTTACTTTTTTCATAAATGTTTTTTATTATGGTAATAATCCAAAATATTTTAGAGAGAACGTAAAACTTTATTTTACAACTGGCATCATTCGATGCTTGCCATATGACACAGTACTAAAATCAATTGTTTTAAAACATATTTTAAGGAACATTTATCTAATTATACTTGTTTACACTTTATCTAGGTTTGTATAAATGATTGTGAATTATTTTACACGATCCTCTTATACTTGCTATTGACACTTCCTTATTCAGTGACTTAGGTAGGTAGAATCGTACAGCTTATACTTTTCCTTCAAATACGGGATACATGGATTGTAAATTGCTTGTTTTTCCAAATGAACTTCTTCAGCTTGAATAATAGATTGCTCAAATCGGACTGTTGGATCTAAAATGTATCCATTACGTCTATCAGGTTGAAAACAAATGATGTCCACTCTTCTGTTTGAGTCTCCCTCTCCTTGACAGTGAATTTCTTCAAAAACTGACCAATGGTTCTCTCGTAAATGTTTCGCAATAAATTATAATTATTATAATTATAAAATAATTAAATTATTAATAAATTCAGCGAATTTGTTAATTTAGCCAAAATACATACATAAAATAGAAACTGCAGCAACTGATTAAACATTCACTACAAAAACTCATCTCATCCATTTGTAAAATTATTGTTAGTTCTGGCCGATTATTTATACGTTTATCAATATGAGACGGAGTTCCAATCAATTTGTTTGACGCAACATAAATAATCCGTACGTGTATCCCATTGAATAATGTTGTTTTATACTAATAAAACACTACGACATCATACTCATACGGGATTTTGACAAATAAAAATTTGCAGTGTGAAAAATAGATTAAAACCAATTCTTATGACCACGATAGAGATTAATTAACTGAAATTGAAACTAATTAAAAACTGTGAAAACTGTGAAAACTGTGAACCCCAATTTTAACTCGTATACTCAAACGCTTATAAGCAAAGTTTTGTCAGCATTCCGTGAAGTTTTATCTCGCCATGAAAGCTTTTCTTTCCCTTCTTTTGGTTACAGTTCTAGTGGTCTCAACACTTGCCTAAACCAGATATTGTAAGTATTGTTTTTACATATTTTATAAATGACGTTGCCAAATTGTACTTTTTAGAAGGAAATATTACTCGCGGTAACAAAATTAAATGCTTTGTTTTTAAATATCGCGTAATTTAAATAATTGCTAATGAGAGTTTTTTTACATTGTATTACCTTGTGGGTCAACTAGTTACCGTAGTTAGCGGTTTACTTGACATTTTACAAGAAGCCGAAGTCGCCGTGAAAAAATAGACACCACACTAAATGGCCTATAATATCGCAATGGCGGAAGCAAATAGGCCGTCACCATTTCAGTATCGGCACAATTTTGGCTGCGTTAGCAGAATTCAGACGGCAACAAAAATGAAGCCAAAAATTAAAAAAAACTACTAAGCTAAATTTTACCTTATACGTACAATATGTATGTATACGAATATAATTTTTGGAATTTCATCTCTAATTTTGAAAACTGTGACTAATTTCCGAAATGACTTTTATCCTTCTCTATATACACCTATTATGATTTCTCTACTTGCCACAATTTGTTCGAGACAGAAATAAAGAATAAAATAAGTGAAAAATACACATTGCAATTATTGAGCTTCGGGGAAGTAATGCATGGTATTAATGCTTCAATATGAACTAACGTGTTATCTTTCTTTATTTGCGAAGGACCAGTGCCCAGTGGCACAAAGCGCATTGTTTTATTTTTCGTGAACCCTTAAATCTTCTTTGGAAGCCTTTGCTTCCCAAGTTCGAATAAAATTAAGGGTAAATTTAACAAGTCATAAACTTTTTCACATCTGCATTGAAAATTCAGAATTACAATTGATTTTTATCATCATCATCATAAACAAATCATAGGTGGCATTAAATAACATTGCTAAACAACTTCTTTCTCTAATTAAATTTTTCAATTTGAAGATGTAATTTTAAATTTAAACATTTTTCAAACGAATTTCTATAATAACAACAGTTAACAGTTATTGTTATTGTCATTACTACTCGACAACACAGAATTCTCGCCATAAGAGGACGTTATAAATCACAAAAATTAGCCTTCTATAGAGGAATTCTCTTATATAGAGAGCTCGTATGTATACAATTATATATGGCATACGGGCATAAAGGATCTCTTCCCAAGAGAGTTCTCTTATAAGAAAATTTCTTATAGCGAGAGTCGGGTGTATACCCGTTGCAAATTTGGTATTATTTACGTTGCATTTGAATGGGATTATTTGGTGGGATAAAAAAGCATTGGTTTTGTCGATAATTGGGTTTAAGGGAGTTTCCGTCGGACAGCTGTTTAGTGTAAAATCATCAATTAGAAATGGACGCTATAAATTTAACCCTATTCTACTGAATTTTTATTTTGGATTTTCAAAATATTTAGTACGCTATAAATGCATATTTAGTGTGTAAATCTCAGCCTATTTCCACAATCCCCGTTTTCTTTTACTTAACGTTTTTGACAGAATCACATTTTTAATGGTATCGTTGAAGCCGATTTTATACAAGTCTGCCATAAAGGAGCCAGAGCACAGAAAATATTTTCCTGATAAACCATTTAATTGCTAATGCAAGAAAAATGGTTTATCAAAATCTATAAAAAATTCCAGGAGACTTTCATATATGTTAAATTTAATGTATTTAATTTTAATTTTAATGTAAAAAATGTGAATATGTATTAAACTTAACTCCAAATGACCCCCCAACACATTCAAATGCTAGCTAGGGCTGATACAAAATGCCGATTATATTCCTGTACATACCATCATTCAAATGGGATAACTAGTAAATTGGCATTTATTTGTACTGATCAAAGTGTA
The DNA here is from genome assembly GCA_034696945.1 of Lipothrix lubbocki. Lineage (NCBI taxonomy): Eukaryota > Metazoa > Arthropoda > Collembola > Symphypleona > Sminthuridae > Lipothrix > Lipothrix lubbocki. Next base: position 2,471 of record JAQGAK010005332.1, on the reverse strand, counting down.
AACAGAAGTAAAATTTATGTAGATATATGATTGTCAATGTATATAATTTAAATTGGTTTTACTATTAAACCCGTTATATTTAGTCAACCAAGTAGACTATAAATTAAATACATACAATGAACTTTCGTTATAAAAGGCCTCCATAACCATACATACGCAAATAAGAACTCTCTTTGTGGGAAATTCTTTTGGGTCCGAGTGTAATACATAGTTATAGAGCTCTCTATTTAAAAGACTTTCAAGGAGGAAGGTACTCCATCCTGGCGGGCATCGAAGAAAACGGCAAAAATTTATTTCTAAATCTGTTAGGGGACCTTCGATAACATAGGTCTAGTCGGTTTTCCGGTCTCAAAAGGCTACACATAGCCCGAAATCAGTTTTTGAAATCGTTATTTTCGTGGCTGCAGCGGAATCGCTGGAACATGTACAAAGTATGTACATGGGAATAAAATAATAAATCACTATATATAATAAATGCGAAGAATTTCCGGGCTGAACTTTTGTAAGTAGGGGCAATTGAGCATTCTCTGAAAGAAGCAACTGAAAAAAATCCAAAACTGATTTTTCGGTTTTTAATGAATTTTATAAAATCGGTTTTTCGGATTTTTCTAGTTAATTTTTCTAGTTAACGTCTTTTCGAGAAATATCCCCAAATACAAAATTTCAACCTGGACGTCCTTTGCATTCTCAAATTATTCTACTTTAAAAATAACTATTTCAAAAATTCACTACGGGCTATGTACTACTCTTTGAGACCGGAAAACAGACTATACATGTTATCTTATGTCCCCTAACAGATTTTGATTAAATTTTGCTATTTGCTTCGATGCCTACCCGGTTGAAGTACCTTCCTTCTGGATTGTCTCATAAAAGAATTGCTTTAAAGGATTCTATTTTGGTGGCTCATGTTTTTATATATCAAGATTTCAGTTTAATACACATGTAGTGCACACATGTTGAAATGCAATGACTTGTTATAAACTCTACAGCAAGAATATTAAAGACATTTTTGCAACGCAACGGATCACACATGAACCTGTGTATTAATTTGTGCTTACGGAATTGAAGAATTTGCCATTCATACGCTAATTTGGCAACTGTCAGCAAAAGTATGCCGTCGATGAAAATAATCTTTATCCTTTATTTTCTCACGAACAGTTGCAATGAGTACAATAAATGTTTGCAGTGCTAACAACTTCCGGTTTTGCAAGACACTTTTGTGAGTTCAAATGTAATCCACTCTATTGCTGCATATGTATTTTAGCCTGGCCTGATTTAAAATCTATTACAGAAACTTGATCCGTCACTTAATTCTTACATTATGTTTACAATTAAATATTTCAGCAACACGTATATCAACAGTGGAGATGCAAAACGGGTTGTCTCCTTTTATATCCAGCTGTAGCAGCAAAGTGGGACATCCACGTTTCCATTTTTCCCTATGGGTGCAGTACATCACATATGATGTGCTGATAAGCCGACTACGTCGACGTTGTTCCGATAAAATCATACAGATAAATACATTAGCCTAGAAATGTTTGCATACATTTTGACAACAGGATAAGTTTAACACTGCATGTTTGAAGGTATTACTATATGCTACAATTACATAGTGTTAAGTCATACATTTTGTGTGTTAAATATGTAGTTCTGACACAAAGTAGGGTAAAATAATTTTTTTGTTTTAAATATTTTATCTAATTAAACATGGCAAGATTTACCTGTGTAAAATTTATTTCCGTTTTGCAATTCTGTATTCCTATTATACAGATTAGCAAGCACACGTAATTATCATGTCTAAGTTTGTAAATACTGCAGCTGATAAAATCTAATTGAGAGAGTCCCTGCCTGTCTGCGCGTCGACGCAGGGCTCTCTCTTCTTCCCCTTCACCGCCAGACTGTGGCATTAATACAGTCAGTACTAATCTAGCTTCCCTTCCAAAAGGTTGAATAAATATCTACTCTAAAAGTGTACATTGAACCAAACTACGACATTTAATATCTTTCTTTATTACCTTAATACATATACTTGATCATTACCTAGGAATCAATATACATAGCCTTTAGTGGCCCATCTCATTACACACATTATTAATACACTTTAGTTAGAGATATTTCCCTATATAGGGACTAGTTAGTGCTCACCATTACCTCTCTTCATCTCATATAAACATCCCCAACCAAGAGGTAACACTAATTAATTCATCAGAAAGAATCTTATGATAAAAGATTTACTGCTATCTTCCGGGTTTACGGCAAAACAAATATTTACAAAAACTACACATTTTTCTCAACTACAACTGTGTAAAAAATCAAATAGATTTTGCTGACAAGCTTGAAAAATTAAATCTCCAAAATAAATTACCAATAAATGCACATTAAGCATAAGCATACAGAATACTGTAATGCTTATGAATTTCCGGAATTATTTTCTCCATCGAGCATAGCTTCAACAAATTTGCATGAAAGCT
>JAQGAK010005331.1:0-10418 GCA_034696945.1 Lipothrix lubbocki | reverse complement strand
ATTAATACAAAAATTATTACAAAAATTAATACAAAAATTAATACAAAAATTAATACAAAAATTAATACAAAAATTAAATATAAAAAATCGAGTGAATACAAAGAAAGCTAAGCAAAACTTTAGATTTGTCTAATAATCAATAATGATGATTGCTTTTTGTTTATTGCAGTTGGGTGTTCGGCGATTTCCTCTGCAAGATGTACCACTTCATTAACAGTTTGAGTCACACGGCCTCGATCCTCATTTTGGTGGTGATCTGCATCGAGCGGTACTTGGCCATCATTCATCCCATGCAGTGCAAGCAACTGCTCACTCTCAGACGACTCCGGGTAAGGCTTCTTCTTGTGCTCATTTCACAAAGCGTCACCCATCAGAATGAAGCAATATCTACTTGTTCGGTGCCCGCGATTACACAAATGGATGGCAATTTGCAATTTACCTCGTAATTTCACACAGCGTCAGCTGAAAACACTTATTCTTTCGAAGCACAATCAAGAGATAGGGATTTCCGGAAGAGTCTCTCTTTTCCCTGTCGCTATATGTATTGCTATTGAGGCAGGTTGGGCTGTACTTATTTAGTATCCGGGCTTTTACGATAATGAAAATTGCTGTCGGGGAATTCCTACAGGGAAATTCTTGGTTTATTGGTGGCGGCAAATATTTTCTTTGCTAAATTGCTAATCTCAAAATTGCCGATATCTTGTTCTTTTTTACACATAGAAAAACCTTTGGAATAAAAAAAATATCGTCGGTTAAAGATGAAAAGGTGCTAAAATTTTTGGAACGTTATGGCCTAAAAATAATTATAGCACATTTTTACTTTTAGTTGATTAGTTTTGCAGCTTGGAATAAAAATGTTTTTCATACGTAAAAATAAAAACTGCCTAGCGTGTTCTTGCCTGCCTTGACATTCACTTTCCATTAGGGCAAGGACGGAGAAAAAAGGAGAAAGTATTGGAATATTTGTCGGCATTATTACGGATTATCATGCAAAAAGTTTGCATTTTTGTCGTGTTTTCATTTCCGGTATGTACGCAAAATTTTGTTTATTTGCGCTTTCTTTTTTGGGAATTTCCATATGTTTAAGGCAGGAGATTGATTTTAATTTCAGTTTCTCACGCAAAACTAATTGGGCAAAACAATTTTTTTTGTTTTTCTACCCGGAAATTGTTCGTCTGAAAATTTTTCTATGATAAAACAATAATTCCTGAATTATTGCAATAAGAAAACTGTTTATGCGTAATTCTTCATGCGGGAATTAATTATAGAAGTTTTATTTTTTACTGCGGACTTTCACGCCAAATACTGTTTTTCGTACTTAATCAGTTAGCGGTGAAACTTGTCCACATTCAATATTCCTGTGTGTGTGATGGGAAATTGTGATCCAAATCTAAAATTCCACGCTGGGATGTTCAAGGCCCTAGAAAAGAGCTGAATATATTACATATTGTTATTGTTTATAGATCACATGCTCGTGTAATTAACTAGGGCAATAGTCCCGTATGTTTTGGTTCTTGAATATTCAGCCTGAAATTTTTTCTTATAGTATCAAATTTATATATTTATTAAATATTCATAGTTTTTCAAGTTTTAAATTTCATTATATTCCAATTATTTTACATTATTAAGTGACAATAAGCACCGTAGCACCAATTTCATGGGATTATAATTTATAATCCAAAACCCACAGTCACCATATGTAACACAGGGATCAACTGGATTTTGCATAGGAAAGGATATAGAATAATCATGAGAGTTGTTGCTGCAACAAATTTAATACAAGAGCTTCGTTATTCGCCAAATACGATGAGAGATTTATTATTTGCTACTAATTAATTCCACTAGACGGGTTTTAATCGAAACGGATCTGGGTGTCTCTAGGGGATTTCCCTTTGAGTTGTCAATGTTTTAATCTAGGGGATGGATCGATCAACAAAGCTCGAGTTTTCAGGGGAATATATTATGATGGTACATAATTTTGCGAATTTTAACAATATTATTGCTTGTATTTTGTTGGTTGGAAAATTCAAGAATTAGAAGGATTTTTGACATTTATTCTTAATAAAATTTGAAAGAATTCACAGGATTTTTGACATTTATTCTTAATAAACTTTTAAAGAATACATAGAATTTTTCCTATTCAATTTTTTTAACAAATTCAGTAAATATTCCAGACTCTTTTCCTGATTTGATTTGAACGTGTAATTTTTTGTTTATAAAAATTCTCATTACAAATTCAAGGATTTCTAGAACTTTTCAATAAAATGTTTTTAATTAGCAATTTTTTAAAATTATTTTTTGTAATTATTTTTTAAATTGTTTTTTTGAATTATTTTGTGGAATTATTTTTTGGATTTTTTTTTTGGAATTATTTTTTGGAATTATTTTGTGGAATTATTTAAAAACATCGCACTTTTAATATTACTGCAAACAACAATATTTGGCTAGCAAAAGCGTTGAATCGCCCCAAAGAATCTTTATATTGCTTTTAGCAATCACATTTGTTTGCAGATTTACTTAACACAAGTAAATTGTGTATCTTCAAAACGTTATCTGTAAAGAAGATTATTAGGATTTTAGCCCTCTTCAGCTGTCCCCAAATTTTCTCTTGTCATGTTGTCTATGAAGATGGTAAGCGGATTTTAAGCTCAGCCCTTCTGCAAATGCTTGCGTAGGAGGATTCAACTGGAACGAATTTCCTAAAAGCGTTGCTAAAATCCAAAAATGTTTGCAACTTTGACGCCGTTGTACATTTCATAAAGTGTTGTAGGATTTTATCAGATACCATTTCCAAGTTTTACTTTGTTTAGCAGAACCTCTTAAAATTCGAAAATAATGTTTGTTCAAAACAAATATTCCCCGACAAAATATAAATATTACAGCTAATCTTTATTAGAGCTTTATTAAAACAGCGCTTGTTGTATTAACGGAGAAGATTGATGGAATAAGATTCCTTAAAGGCGAATCCTCATATCCTTTGCTGCGCTTGCAATTTTAAATCTCAAAAATAATCTGTTGTCCTTCCTTGCATAAATTCCAAACATGGATCTCCTTTATTAGTGTTTATATGTCCCGTAAATAATATTTTCTCTCTCCTTCTTCCTTTAAATGTGCGTCGACGACAAACAACGCTACTAAAGAGTTTTTTCCTGGAAATGTTTATCCTCCACTCTGGATTTTTAATAATACCATTATATCTCCTCCTCCGTACGTATGTACGTGTTTTCCCGTCTTCCTTTGAGTAGCTTTTTTTTTGAAGTCTCGTGTAAAATCAAGAAGATAGTTAAGTACGTACGTACATGCAATACTTTGTACTTATTAGCACAAAGCTGTCCAGAGCTTTCATCTCACATTTTATCTCCCGCGTCTCTCCACTTTTTATTCCGTCGTCTTTCGTCTACAAGTGCCCCACTCCCTATAAGCAGCAGCGTAATACTTATAATATAATGGGATTTAAATTTGCAGGAGAGAGGACAGAAGGGGCAAAGCAGAACAGAGCAGAGCTCTGGAAAGCTTTTAAGTTTTTCTTTGCCGGACATCCTCCTCCGTAGTTTTTTCCCTGTTTCTTGACTTGAGTTGTTGACGCACACACTTTAATTTTCTTTCCGGGAACGTTTATTTAATCTTGGCAGGCTTTAATACATTCATCCCTTGGATTTCCCTTGAGCTGTGTCATTTTTTAGGGTCCATTAAGTATTTTTCTGGATTTAAAAAAATTTGGGGTTTTTAATAAATTTTATATTTATTTTAAAAAAAATATATTTTGTATTTAAAAAAAATATTTTTTGTATTTAAAAAAATATTTTTTGTATTTAAAAAAATATTTTTTGTATTTTTTTAAAATATTTTTTGTATTTTTTCAAAATACATTTTGTATTTTTTTTTAAATATTTTTTGTATTTAAAAAAAATATTTTTTGTATTTTTTAAAAACATTTTTTGTATTTTTTAAAACATTTTTTGAATTTTTTCAAATATTTTTTAAATGTTTTTTTGTATTTTCTAAAATATTTTTTGTATTTTTAAAAAATATTATTTGTATTTTTTAAAAATGTTTTTTGTATTTTTTAAAAATGTTTTTCGTATTTTTTAAAAATGTTTTTTGTATTTAAAAAAATTTTTTTTTGTATTTTTAATATTTATTTTATTTTAACAATAAATTTTAAAAAAATAATAATTTCATCAGAATTTAATTATTAAAAAAATTCAAAATTGATGCGTATTTAATTAATCTTACATTTTTGTATTCACAATGTCGATGCAATTAGACATTTAATATAATTATGCAATGATTTTTTAAATTAATGTTTTTAATTGGTAAATTTGTACGCCATACAATTATTTAAAGAAGTTACTCGTCCCGAAGGCAAGTACATGTTGACTTCATGTTACAAAATTAATATTTTCTGCAAATATCGCTTGAAACATTATTGTAAACTACACAAAATTATATTCAAAACTGCAGCATTTTATAATTTTTACAACACAGTATCAAATTTTTTAAAATAATTCCGTGTATCGATATGTTTTCCAACAATGAATTCAGTCTTAGATTAATATCCACCAGTAGATGAGTTGAAGAAGCTATATAATCGACTAGGTTGTGAAAAAATTCTAGTAGCGTTAAAGTCTTTACTATTGTGCTAAAAATTTGCTATTTGTGCCATTTCTTAAAGTTTTGGTATTTAAATCCTGCGAATAAAGCCAATCAGAGCATATTTTCAGGAAATTCGGCGAATCCGTCAATAATAAAAATTAAAGCGCTTACCATTTGCTTGTACGTCGTTGTAGCCTTTTGACAAGTGACAGTTACTTTAGGGAATAGAAAGTGTTCAGTCCTTGTTCGGGTGTTTTTCTGACAGCGTACAAGAACAAGAGAAAGTTTTTATACGCACCCGAGAGAATTCCCGTCGACAATGCTGTGGGATTTCCCGACAGCAGCAGCAGCGGCAGCAGCAGCAGCGACGACGGGGAGGCGGACATTTCTCCAAAATCCAAATACATAGAAGAATAGCTTTGGCTTATCAGATAGGAAAAAGGCATTATTACTCATTATTACACCCCGTGTCCTTTTACTTTCTTAAAGGGAATTTTTGCTTTTTCTTCTGGTGGAGGACCACAACTCTTTTTTATTCAGCGTGTAATTTATGAAGTCAGCGCTACTACATTTAAAGGCAGGGAAAGCTATTGGGGCAAATTTAGTATTATTATATGTGAAGTTTAGATTTAGTTATAGTGCAATCAATTCCAAGCTCCTCTGACTCCCCATGGGACCATTGTGAGATGGAGAGTCCGTGAGACTGCATAACTTTTCAGCTTGAGTCCCCGTTTATCTTCCAGCTTTTCCACTCCTATTACCAATATCCAATCGAGGGGAATTAATGTCGTGGAGCTCTGGGGTCGACTATCTTTAAGGGGTTCAATAATAAAAAAAGGAAGAAGCTGGTTTATCGCAGTGAAAGTATGGTCTTTCCATAGGATTTTAATGTTTTCGTGTTGTAAATTCTATAGCAAGGGCTTGAAGGTCAAGGTTGCAAGGTCAATGTGGGAAAAGTTCTCATGAACAATTGTTTGTTTAGTGGTTTTCAAAATTCATAAACATTTGTTGGTGCAAAAAATCGGACGTATTTATATGTTTTTTCACACGCTTTTCCATGCTATTATCACTTTTTTCCATGCTATGTTTACTTTTTTCCATGCTATGTTTACTTTTTAACGTGTTTTCATGCTTTTTTCATGTTTTTCACAAAAATGGCGCAAATTGAAGCTTGGATTGTACTTAGTCTAGGAAGGGAGAAGTCGAAAATAATAAACGGCTTTATAATATCACAAATAATTTACGACGGAAATTAATGCCTTGGTGGATTTGAAATTAAATCATTGCATTTATTTCATAAACTTTTTTAAATTTTGAATTCCAGGCCACGATAATATCCGTGTGGGTCATCAGCGCCGTCTACAGCTCCCCGCGCCTCTACTACATCAACACCATGACGATCCCGCGGAACGACGGGGAGATTGAGATAATTTGTGCGCCGAAGCGCACCCTCTATGACTCCGTGACGTTTGACCTCATCAGCATGCTGATGTTGTTCATCCTCCCGCTGATGGTGATCTCAGTCCTGTACACGCGGATCGGGATCGCGCTCTGGCGCTCGAGCCAAAGTAACATGCCAAGTACTTCCGCCTCCGAGACCAGCTCCAGTAGCTACAGGGATTTCGACGCCGCCACCACTCTCAACACCAACTTAAATCGTCAGAGCACTCTCTGCGGCTGTCTCAAGCACGGGAGTCGGAATAAAAAACGTCGCGGCCGCTCCGAGAGCTTTGAGTCTGAAAGCAATGGCCAAACTAATTGCACGGATTTAGAAATGCGGAAGATGTCGCCGAGACTCAATGGGCATAAGAGCAGTATTAATTATGGCGGCCACGCTGGGAATGGCATGGAAAGTATTTATGAAAATCAGAATGGTGGGGAACATTTCGGAACTCAAAATGGCGGCATTTACGGTAATCAACATGGCGGTGGCATCCAAAATGGCGTCAATTATGGAAATCAACATGGCGTCGGAATTCAAAATGGCGGCGGAAATTTTGGTGTTAAAAATGGCGGCAAATATGGAAATCAAAATGGCGGCAAATATGGAAATCAAAATGGCGGCAAATACGAAAATCAAAATGGCGGCAAATACGAAAATCAAAATAGCGGAAATTACGGAAATCAAAATGGCGGCAATTACGGAACTACCAATGGAAATACATGTCACCATGACAATTGCTGCAAAAATTCCCCGATAATTTCCAATACGGAACCGCTAGTCCTGGTCAAATTTGAACAGTCAAATGGTGTGAGTTCATTTAAGAGGAAGAAATCTTCAAAATGCACAATTTTATTCAATGCACCAATGTCAGGAGGAGGGAATTCTTCATCCCGACGTTCCTCCCGGCGCCGTTCGCCGTACAGCAGCCGGAGGGAAATTGAGTGTCAGGATTGTTTGCAATCTTTACAACAGCAGCAGCAGCAGCAGCAAAATCACCAGCAACAGCAGCAGAAAAAAAGAAATTCCCACTCAACAGTCTTGACATCAAATGGGACATTATTAATGAACGAGCTGGGGCATCACCAGCCGCAGAGCTTGCTGCAGGAGGCCGCAGTCTCTCCCAATCATTCCACCGCCGCGGGTCCGACGACAAATAATTCCAGCCACGGGACATTAAATACTTTGGAGATTGGGAATAATACTAATAATAAAGGGAGTAGTAGCAGTGGGAGTGGGAAGATTAAGAGGATGAGGGTAACGAAGAGCTTCAAGTATGGGACTCGAGCTTTGCAGTCTCGTCGTCGGATCATTCGCATGCTGATAGTGATCGTCGTCACATTTGCCATCTGTAATCTCCCATTCCATGCGAGGAAAATGTGGCAGAATTGGGGCTCGAATTACAGTGGAGGCAGCACTTTCAGCTCCCTCTTCACTCCCTCGACGTTCCTCATCATGTATGCTAATTCCGGGATTAACCCCCTCCTCTATGCATTCATGTCCCACAAATTCCGACTCAGCTTCCGTGATCTCCTCTGCTGCAAACTCCGACAGTCCGTGAGGGTTTTTAGGAGGAATTCCGCAAGGTCCACGCATCTCATTCCGCTAAGTACGGCTATTTAAGAGTCTTTTCTCAGTATTTAGTATTTTTTCTGCGGAACAAGTAGGATTATACGGTAATTTGTGGAGTCGTAAATATATTTTAATTGCTCTTGTGGTCTGTAACATGTATATAATACATATTTATATCCTGAAATATACTCTTCTGCAGATTTGACGGTAGATTTTAGAGTTAGAGAAATGCGATTCCAGATGAGGTCTGCGCTGCTAAACGCAAGCAATTTTAGGAAATTCAGGATTTTTCCAATGGAAATTAATCTCAACAATTATTTTACAAGGAAATATTTTACACATTTGAATTAACAATCTTCAAAAATATTTTTTAAATTTTGTGCAATTCCTGAGTTAAAATTTCGTGTAATTTCGTAGTAAAAATTGCGACAAATAGTTTCAGAATTTTTTTTCGTGATTTTCACCGGCAAAAATTCTACTTTCATTTTTATTGCTGTGAGTTACAATTTTTTGTTAAAATGTCTAAAATTCAGGAATTTTTAATTTAAAGTTATATTATTTTATCCATTAAAAAAGCACATGTCTGATTTTTTTCATATTTCTTGCTTTTTCAGCAGCGAATGCCAAATCGCGTGGAATTTTGTGTTAATATTTATAGCAATGTTTAATACTCTTAAAAACGGACAAATTAATTTTAAAATGCATAAACTATAGTTGTAAAGTGTATACGAATTAATTCTTATGATTTTATTTCTATTATAGTAGATTAGAAGTTTACACTAATTTTAATATTTAAAAAAAATATTATAGAAATGAAAACAAAATATATTAGAACCAAAGGATTAGACAAAATTTGTATTAAGAAGGCTGCATTGCATGCTAAAATATTTAAGAAATAATAAAATATTTAAATAATCGTATAAATAAAAAATAACGTATTTTTAAATCTTCCGGCAAGATTTTGTAAAGAAATGGATCGTATATTGTATCTCTCCTAATGTAGAAGATCCTAATGAAATTCTTGCATTTTAGAAGCGAGTGTGGATGTAATATGTGGAAATAATTAATGGAATGTTCTACCAATGGAAATATATTAAGGATATACATATATAGATGTATATGTATATAAATGTAATTATTTCCAAGAAAATAATTAAATCTTATATACATGTGTTATATATAAAAGAAGCCGCAGATAAAAGAAAACGACATGGAATTTGAATATAAATATATGTACTAATTTACTCATTCTCGTCGCAAGATGGAAATTGATCTCAAATTATTTAATATATTTAAGTAATTGTCTTTTATATGTATGTGTATATATGTATATATTTGTATTTCTACTCATCATCGGCGAAGTTCCAAAAAGTGGCAAAATTCTGTGTTGAAGGGATATAAATTGGTACATTGGGAGTCTTCGCCGACGATAGAGGAATTCCCTTTGATGGTGAATTTAAATTTAGGAAACGTCTTTTGAACAACGCTGTGTTATGGGAATTGCTTTCATTACATGCAATTTGCAATGTACATTTGCGGTAAGGCAATTTATAAGGCTGCATAGGCGGATGGAATTTAAGTTTCACGCCGAAAAGCAGGGTTGTTGGGATTGCGGTTTGATCAGAAGTTGTGAAAATTTGAATAGTGTGGGAGGATTTAAAGAAAAACTATTTATATAAAAATTACGTCGAATTTTGGTACTGTGTACCATTTACTACTATAATACAATTCCTGTTGTCGATAAAAAATTTGAAGAATATCTGTGGAAGTGTTGAAAAAATAAATCATTGACATAAATGGCGTTAAATTCAAAAACATTTATATGGCGTTACTAAATGCAAGAATGTTCAGGAAATTCGTGTCAAATTTGTAGATTGAATTGTGAATGAATTCCAGGAAATTGTTTGCATTTTTTAATTAAATACAGAAATATATATATGTACATACATGGGAATTATATGCAAAGAAAAGAGAAAATATATAAATGTTGTAAATTTTAGTATAAGCTACTAGAATATTTTCGAAAATGTTTTGGTTTTTCATGTAGGATGTATTAAAATAAATATCGTCAGTGGAGATGCAGACTAGGCTATCCTCATATGTGAACCTATATGCAAAATGAGATGTCCACCATCAATTCAGTGCAAGATGAGATATGCCGTTTAAATTGCATTAAAAACTGAAAACCGAGGGAGTTTGTAGGAAAATTTTAAATACAACTAATAATTATCCCATACCTTGCACTTTAAATGAATGGAGGATATCCACCATTTTTCAGCTAAAGGCGCACGTGCAGATAGCTTATTTTGCATTTGTACCTACGATACAGGCATATATGTATTCTGTAAGTACGTATACAAAATGTATTATTTCGAATACTGAAAGGACCCTCGCTATGGTTGCTGTACCTAATCCATGTTCACACATATGTACTTATGCGTATGATGCATGCAAGACACAAATTCCAGTTTAATCCTATAGAAATTTTGTTACCACAATTGCTCCAACAATTAAAAGTGTATTTGTAATGTAATTCCTTTAAGCTTTAATAAACGAATTATTCCGTTCTGAACGTAATGTACTGTTTGCAAAGTGCTATAAATGCATATTGGCCTTAAGATTTTTCCTGCCGATTACTCCAATGCATCTCCAATAGTAATTTGTTCTTGAATATTTTGAGTGGCGTGAAAGAAAAAGTAAAAAAAGGAAATAATTAATAATGTATTCATTTTTATACGGATACGTGGAAGAATATCTAATTAATAATAAATAAAATAATAAATAAAATAATAAATAAAATAATAAATAA
>JAQGAK010005330.1:0-10419 GCA_034696945.1 Lipothrix lubbocki | reverse complement strand
AAACCCAAAGGATCTCTTATAGAGAGAATTCTCTTATATGGAGGTCTCTTATAGCGAGGAGGTTCCAGTGCATGCATATAACTATGTATGATATTCGGGCCCAAAGAACCTCTTACAGAGAGAGTTCTCTTATATGAACATCTCTTATAACGAGAGTCCGGTGTAGATTCTAATGTGTTATTAGTGTTAGTCCTATTTAGTTTAATTGCGAAGTTGTAGAGACGGGCGTTATGAACTTATTGTTAGTAACAGGTTTAAAAGAAATCAAACTGTCAAAATTGAAAAACCCGGGGGCCCAGACGCAGTCACACAAGGATTTCTGATTTAGCTCCGTACATGCTTGTGAGGCTTGTAAATCAATGTTCATGTTCACTGAAGATGAGAATGAAGTTAGTGTGCACAAGGTGCTATAACCTGACAACCTTTTTGATTAGTGACAGGTAAGATGGCCCAGAGAGAATACCTGTTGTATAATATCAGAAATAGTGTACTACACATTTCTTTAAACAAGTCTACGTTCAATATGGTTGCACGCTTGCGTTTATGATTGAGAAGAGATGATTTATAGACTCAGAGGTGTTCCCGGTTAGGTTCCCTACGTAATTGTTTCAATTCCACAAGTTTCTCATTCTGTAGAAAAATATGATGCAATCGAAGAAAGGACATGTAAAAGGGACTAATTGATATTTCTTCCAAAAACGGTAGCTTTTCTAGCTCTTTTATTATACTGGAAAAGGTCTGATCTGTGTGATTGCACCTCAATTTCATGCGGCTTAGGTCCAGGTGACGTATGTTAGAGAATATTCGAAGCACACGTAGGATATGTGTCACTCCTGGTCCCAAATAGATGAAGGTATCATCTTCCCCAAACAAATTTCCCAAACAGTTGCTGGACTTCAAATTTCGCGGAATTTCTGTATATTTCGCATTCGTACCCATTTTTCGCGCATTGCGCGTTTTTCGCAAATTTCAAATCTTATTGTTTTGGTTTTGGGATGTTCGGATGTCCAATATAACAGTGTACCCAGCTGGAAATTCTTTATTATGAATTTTTAATTTTAACCTGTTTTTCGCGATTTCCCAGCCTAACTTACGATTAGAGGTAAATATATTAAATTAAATGCCATACTACAGAACCTAACAAATTAAGGTAGATTCTTCTAAACATCTAGATCTCAAAACCTATTGCTACCCAAGAACAACACAAAAATTATTTTAAAAATCTGTTTTTATTATAGAGTTATGGAACCAGAGTTTCATTGCAGCAAAAACTATATATATTTCTGATTTTATTTAAAAATTCTACATTGCGTGGATTTTACGGAAAACTTTAAAATGCTAAACTAAAATAACAATAAAACCGAATATAATTGACTATTATACATAACTATGTCGACGAGTTATTTGAAGCCCAAGAATGGGACCTCGGAAAAAGAGAAATGGCCAGTAAAAGGAAGAAGAAGATGGAATCGTACGAGTATTATATTTGTATTGTATTTTTGTAGTAAAATCGATTTTCATTTAATCCGGACCATCATTTCTGTCGTCCAAAAATTTAAACACTCTAACGTCCTCGTATTTACCCTTTGTGGTTGAGCTTATGTACGGTTCCAAATGCTGAAAGTACAGTACTGAGTTTCCTACGCATCTTCTCCGATTGCAATGGTCAGTTGTTAAATGGATCTGGAATCCGGGTCGGTACATGCAAATTATTCTTGCCATATGGCTGGAAAGTATGAAATTCCCAAACGTCGGCGTGTCCCGGGAATGGTCTGGTGGGTCATGGTGTTCCCGACAAATGTCTTTTAGTTCAATGTTGATTCTTTTGAGTCCTTGAATTTCAAGAAAGTGATAATTTAATAGAAATAGAAAAATTTGAGGAATACACTAAAGTCTCGCTGTAAGAGAACCCTATAAATCACCAACATCAGTCCCCTATGTAGGAATTCTCTTATAGGGAGAGCTACTATGCAAATATGTAACTATGTATAAAGGATCTCTTACCGAGAGAGTTCTCTTACATGGAGATTTCTTATAGCGAGAGTCCGGTGTTCATAATTTAAATGTTGTTTAACACTAAATTGGACTGCTTTTGGTTAGGTTCAAACAGTTTGGAAAACAAAAAAGTACAACACAAGGGCATTTTGTTCTTGCAAATTTCCGGGAATGGCTAATATTCGTTAACTTATAATTTAATCAAGAAACGTCGTTACGTTGCATTAATTAGATTGAATAGTATTTACGTTTATGATTGAGAAGAGATGATTTATAGACTGAGAGGTGTTCCAGGTTAGCTTCCCCCAGCAATTGTTTCAATTTCACAAGTTTTTCATTCTGTAGAAAAATGTGGTCCAACCGGAGAAAGCACATGTAACGAGGACGAATTGATAGTTCTTCCAAAAACGGTAGATTTTCCAACTCGTTGATTATGCTCGAAAAGGTCTGATCAGTGTGATCGCATCTCAATTTCATGGCATTCAAGTCCAGGTGACGTATGTTAGAGAATAATCGGAGCACACGTGGGATATGTGTGATTCCCGGTTCAAAATAGATGAAGCCATCATCTTCCCCATATCTAAATGACTGGTCCAAAATTAAAGTTGACACAGCGGTACAGACGCAGTCATGAACATAATTGTACGGACCCTGGACGCAACTATTCGATCCCGGTGGGATTAGAGTTAAATTAACTGTCTGCAACTGTGGGAAATTATTTGGAAAGTCTATCCAGGAAAACCAATCGATGAGGTCAACTTCCATCCAGCCGGTCACAATTATGGTTTTTAACGAAGGAAATGCATTCTTGAATTCAAACTCTGAAATATACAAAAATTAAATGATTTAGTTCTGGTTGAGTCATATTCAGTAATTTCAGACTTACGCTATAAATCGAGGACCCAATGTTTTTTGGTAAACTCGCAAATATCAAAAACTCGTAGTTTGCAGTCAATTAGACCTATTTTGCACAAAATTATTTTTTTCACCCTCCATGTATTTTCATGGGAGCACCAAATGGTTTAAAAAGGCTTCCGGGGATTTACTGGTAGGGACCACATAACTCAGCCGATTTACATGACCATAGATTTAAATGAAAGGAAATTAAATTCTCTAGGTTCAACTTTCGTCGGATTTTTTCCTATTAAAGTGTGTGATTTAGTGCTAAAATTCTAGATTTTTCAAGTCTGCAAACTAAATTAGCGACCAAACACAGGTGAGACATTTGTTTTCGAATTCAGCACAAAAAGTTACCCTAGAAGCAATAATGAATAATTTTTTGTTTTTCATACTGTTGGTCAGGTAAATTTAAAAATCCTAAACATGTGTAAGACGTCGAAAATTGACTATATTATTTGTAAATTTTTGACCATCAGATATTTTTGAAAATATGAATATAATTTTGAAAAATAATTTTGTGCAAAAATAGGTCTAATTGACTGCAAACTACGAGTTTTTGATATTTGCGATGTTACTAAAAAACAATGGGTCTTTAGCTTACAGCGTAAGTCTGAAATTACTGATTTTTCAATTCTAATTTACAAATGTGATTTTTCAAATGATGTAAAATCGCGACACGTTAAAATAGATGTATTTATAGATGATTCGTTTATAAACATACCATCATCCACACGAGGGAAAAAACCTGTGCTGGCCATAAACGCTAAGGTTGAAAGTGGGCACATGAGGAAGGTGAGGGTGGAGGATGTCAATTGTCCGAGTGTGAAAAACATCCGCCTTTGCTGAACGTTTTGGTGCAAATGTGTATGTTCCAATCGGAAGTCGTAGGGATTAAGTTGAAAACTTAACATTTGAAGGCTGGGTCGGAATTGTTGAATAAAATTTACAAGATGGTCGACGGCATTCAAATGTGTAAGAGTTTGCACTCTGGTGATCACATTTAATGGGAATTCATAGTCTGACTGGATAGGCATAATCATATTTCTGTTATTAGAATCACTTTCAAATTCCAACCGAAAGTGCTTCAAAGTTTTTAAAGCTGGCGCCAGAACGGGCATCTTTGTACGCTTAGCAATCATGTTCGTTCCAAAGACCTCTAGATTAGGAAGAAGTCTGGGTTCTTTGTCTTCGTCTAGTAAATAATAATTGATGTCTTCATACTCACTGAACGTGTCACAGCGAGTGCCGAAATCCAGTTCCAAAATCTCTTCGGCCCTTTGGGAAACGACGAACTTGATCAACATTGCAAGGGGACAAGTAATGGGAATTTCGTATAGGCTGTTAATGAACCTGAATTTGATTTTCCCTAAAACCCTCCCATATGTTTCTTTGATTTTTGCAGTCAGTTCTTTCTGTGAGAGTCGCTTCTTCCCACGTTTCCAATCTTTCATTAGGCAATTCTTATGTCCTTTTAAGTCAAAATCCGGGGGACATTGATGAATCCCATTAAAGATTATCGTGTCTTGGTTGTTATCGCCACGTCCAGTAATTGTCTGCAGAAAATTGTCAAAATCCGCTAGCACCCGACAAGGATTATCCAGCGTGACTTGAACGCACACCGGGGACTTTCTGCTTTTCTTTCTGAGACATTTCCGGGAATAGGCACACCAGTCCGTGCTCACCAGTGACGCCTGAATTATGTCCTGGGGGCTCAAAAACTCCAGAATATTTTCTACAATCTGAAAGTGTATGGTATAAGAAATTCAAATTAATTATCGAAATTTTTCTTTAAAAAATATCCGTATCGCTACGTGTCTCGTGTGCTTTTATCCCAGAATTTTTAATATTGGATTATTTTATAACTATATACTGGACTCAATACATATTAAACCAAACTTACCAAGCCATTGGAAAGCGCTTGCTCAACTGGTGAGGGCTTGTCCATATCGCGATTTTCTTGAATATTGTCAGGGCGTTCAAGACTATTTCTTAGACTATACTCCATCAATGATGATTTATCTGTCAAATAACAAAACATCCAGGTAAAAAACTTTATTTCTGATTAAAAGTTTGTAATTATTTACCAGAATAAATTTTATTTTCTTGTATTCAGCGCACCTGTGTTCAGCTCGACTGGTGGGGTCGAACCAGGACCATCAATACTCTTGGTAAAAAATTCAAACACCCTGACGTCATCCAATTTACGCTTTGTAGTTGAGATAATATAGGGCTCTAAATGCTCAAAGTGTACTCCTAAATCATTGACGTATTTGCTACATTGCGCGTAATTCTCTTCCCAGGCGTGTGCCCGCAGACATCGATCAGTTTTTAGATGGATCTGGAATCCGGGTCGGTGCATGCAAATTAATCCTGCCGTATAGTTGGAAATTATGAAAGTCCCAGGCGGCTGGTCACTGTAGCATATTTGCGTCCCATACCTCTTCAGACAGCTGTGTGTGGCGTGTATGTTGATTCTTTTGAGTCCTTAAATTACAATAAAAGGTGATAATTTCACACATTGTAAAAAACTTCAAAAATAATTTAAATTTTGCAAACACTCTTAGTCTCCCTTAGACTAAAACAGTTTCTGGTTCGAAAGTGTGCTATAAGAAATAATTAAAAGTATACATATTGAATGATTTTCAAACGGAAACAAATGAATATGTACAAGTTTGTAGGGACGAAAAAATCATATCAGTAATTATGTATCATCACACTAAAAAAGAAACCTAAATGATTGAGTCGGCATGAAACTGGTACATGACGTTTTGATTTTCCGTGAATGGTTAAAATTTGTTAACGGTTTTAGTTTAAGCAAAATGATTGACGTCGTTCTACACTTCATCAATTAGGTTGAAAATTATTTACGTTTATGATGGAGAACAGATGATTTGTAGACTAAGAGGTGCTCCAGGTTAGCTTCCCCCAGCAATTGTTTCAATTCCACAAGTGTCTCATTCTGTAGAAAAATATGATCCAAACAGAGAAGAGACAGGTGAGTAGGGCAAATTGATAGTTCTTCCAAAAATGGTAGATTCTCCAACTCGTTTATTATATCAGCAAAGGTCTGGTCTATTTGATCGCATCTCAATTTCATGCGACTCAAGTCCAGGTGACGTATGTGAGCGAACAGCCCAAGCACACGTGGGATGGGTGTGACCCTGGGTTCAAAAAAGAGCAAATCCTCCTTTTGCGAATATCGTTCAGTCTGCTTCAAAACTAGAGTCGATACAGGTGTCCAGAAACATTCCTGAACACAGTTGTATGGACCACGGACGCAACTGGCTGATGGTGGCTTAAGAGCCAACTCAACTCTTTGCAATTTTGGGAAATTCTTTGAAAATTTTAGACATGAAAACCAATCAACGAGGTCAACTTCCATCCAGCCGGTCAAACTTAGATCTTTTAACGAAGGAAATACATTTATGAATTCAAGCTCTGAAATTACAAAAAAAGATTTATTTAATCTATAATTAATTTATTTCCAATTTAATCATAGAATTAATTTTATTTATTTTGAATTCATAAATAAGATTTTATAAATGTTTCTTTGATGAACATACCATCATCTCCACAAGAGAAAAAACCTTTGCCGGCCATAAAAGCAAAGGCTGAAGGTGTACAGTGGAGGTGGGTCAGGGTGTGTGATGTCAATTGCCCAAGTGTAAAAAATGCCTGATTGTACTCTATATTTGGATTCCCCTCCGTATGTTCTGGTCGTTTGTCAATCCATTCAGAATGAAAAGCTAAATATTGAAGACTGGGTCGGAATACTTGAATAAAATTGACAAGATTTTTGATCGCATCCAAATTCATGTGATTTTTTACACTAGTGATCGCATTTAGTGGGAAATGGAAGTCGGATTGAATAGGGAAAGGGAATTGAGTAGAACATTTGTTATATTTAAACTGAAAGTGCTTTAAAGTTTTTAAAACAGGGGCCTGAATGGGAATATTATTTTCGTACATTTTTACTCCAAACACTTTTAGGTTAGGAAACACTTTGGGTTCTTTGTATTCGAAGAAGTCATTAGGAAGAAGTCTGGGTTCTTTGTCTTGATCTAGTAAATAATATTTGACGTCCTTATACTTGAACACGTCAGAGCGAGAGCCAAAATCCAATTCCAAAATCTCTTCCGCCCTTCCGGAAATGACGAACTTGATCAACATTGCAAAGGGACAAGTAACGGGAATTTCGTTTAGGCTGTGAATAAATCTGAATGGGATCTTCTCTAAAACTCTCCCGTATGTTTCTTGGATTTTTCCAGTCAGTTCTTCCGGTGGAGGTGGCTCGTCCCCATGTTTCCAATCATTTATTAAGCAATCAGTATGTGTTTCCAAGTCGCAATTCCAGTATGATTGATGAATCCCATTGAAAATTATCGTGTCTTGGTTGTTGTCGCCACCTCCAGTAATCGTCAGCAGAAAATTGTCAAAATCCGCTAGCGCCCGACAAGGATTATCCTGCCTGACTTGAGCGCACACTGGGTAATTGTTGCTTTTCTGTCGTAGACATTCCCGGGAATAGGCACACCAGTCCTTGCTCACCAGTGACGTCCGAATTATGTCCTGGGAGCTCAAAAACTCCAAAATATTTGATACAATCTGAAAATGTATAAAATATATAAAAAATAAATATTCCAAAATAATTTTTGAAACGACGCTTTTAAACAATTACACCGTCATGTAAGCCATAATTGTAATTTGTGTATTATTATATGATTTTATTCAGTTTGTCGGGGTAGATGTAAACATGGCTAACTCATTGGTTGTTTAGCAGCAAAATGGGACATCACTATATGGAGATAGCTCATTTTGCATCTCCACCGACGGTTTTTTAAAATCCATTAGTATTAGTAATTATTAATGAGCTAAACCTACCACGGGATTGGAAATTGCTGCCTCTACAGGTGATTTCTTGTCTATATCACGACCTTCTTGAATATTGTCATTACGTTCAACGCAATGTACTTTATTAGGATGCATGATTGATATAGTTTTCTGCTAAATAACACAACGACAATATCCACGTAAACAATTTTATTACTGTTTTCAATAACTTTGATCACTTTTATTTTAGATTTGGTTTGTTTGTCAACAGAGCCTGAATGAATCTATGTATCAACATGCAGATTATAATGTTATTATTGTTATGTTAATCCTATTCGGTTTAATTTTGAAGTTGTTGGGACAGTTTTATGAAATAAGTAAGATGCTTTTTAAATATAAGATTTCAAACTTTCAAATTTCAAAAACCCGGGGGCCCTGACGCCGAAACACAAGGATTTCTGATTTAGCTCTGTACAAGCTTGTGCGGCGTGTAAATCGGTTTTCACTGGTTGTGAAAATGAAATCAACCTCATATAATAGGCCTGGGACCATTTCGCCTTTTGGCTCTTAAAATTTCGCAAAATTACGTTCAATTTTTCGCGGTATTTTGCGAAATTCATTGTGAGTTTTTGCGGTAAGTTGAATGTTTTAAGTAATAAAATTATCGGCTCGCTTGTATCAGACGAGGCGGGGACCTTGGAGTTGAACGCGGAGTTCTTCATTAAAAACTTTTAGGAACTATGTGCGAACGATTAGTTTTTGACATTTATGGGGTTAATTCTCTAAAAAATTGGGTTTTGGGCTTACAGCATAACTCAGAAGTTACTGAGCGTACATATATTATGAAATTTAAATAAAAATAAATGTAAGATTTCACGTGCAATAATTTCGTGTTCCGAAAGTTAAATATTTTGCTCAAGGCAGTGGTAAATCTTTTTCTCGTTAGTGAAGACGGAAGGTCCAGGAATTGTTTCTAGAGATTTCACTTTATGGATGCGAGAACTAAAAATACACGTATATCATACATATATACGTTATATGTAGGGCTGGGACTATTTCGCGTTTTTGGCCCTAAAAAATTCGCAAAAAATAGTCAATTTTTCGCGGTATTTCGGAAAATCGACGACGAAATTTCGCGGTATTTCGCGGTTTTCATTCACAACTTTTCAAGTTTCTGTTTTTTATTCTGGCTTTATTTTACAGTTTTTAACATTATTTTTACAATTTTTAACAAGGTTTTTTCAATTTTGAGCAGTTTTGAATGTAGATAAAAATAATTTAGGAATTTATTTTTCTGGCTAAAATGGTCGTTTTTGTGCAATAAATTCCAAAAAAGGTTGTTGGACATCTTTCGTAGAAATTTTGTATATTTCGCAGTTTTTCGCGTTTTTATACCATTTTTCGCGCATTTTGCGTTTTTTGCGATTTTTAAATTTCATTTTTTTCGGTTTTGGGATGTTCGGATGTCTAATAAAGCAATTAACCCAGCTGGGAATACTCTACTATGAATTTTCAATTTTATCGTGTTTTTCGCGATTTCCCAGCCCTAGTTATATGCATACTAGCTCTCTCTATAAGAGAATTCCTATATAAGAGACTGATTTTGACGATTTATAGCGTTCTCTTATGTCGAGAGTTCAGTGTATGAGAATGCTCGACGCATTGCCCAATTATTCTGATTGTGCCCCAACGTCGACCGTCGGCGGCGTCGGCTATAAGTTGTAAATTGTACAAAACTTTGTCGGCCGGTCGGCCTGATTTCAGCTGCCAAATTGAAATGGAAAAGCTTCTGAAATCCCTCATAATTGGCGCTAAAATTTGATACTTTTAAGCTTTAAACAGCTTAAGCCAAGCCTTAAGCGTGTCATTCATTCCTTTCCCTATATTTCTTTCTGCAGCAATATACAAGCCTAAAAGATGCGAGATCCTTCAGCGTGGCTCAAAAACCGTCAAAGTCCTGTCGTCTGGCAGTTGTTTACGGAATTTTCCCATTTGATAAGCAGTTTCTTAATCGTAATCTCGAATTCGCGAATTTTGCAGATAAATCGGTGCAAACAGTATTACTTGAAGAACAATGCATTCGCAAGCTAGCAAATTCATCGTGTTTATTACATAGCACCCGAATTTCCAAAAACTGCACTTTTTATACAAAATTGTAACTTAATAACAGATCACAATAATTATGAGAGCAAATTCTACGGTTCTCAGCGATCGTATGACGGTAGATTTGTTAACATCCTAAATATATTCCATTTATAATCCTACAAATAATTCTTTTACAGGACATTACAATTCAGTTTAATAAGTAACACTCCGAATAAGCCATCATGTTTGCAAATAAACAATCAACAAAAACTGTTGGCGTGATGTCGGCCCAACATATGTCATTGCCGGCGCAGTGCAGCGTCGGCTAAGGTATGGTTTTAATGGTAGGAAATGCATCGGTCCAGTTTATGTTAGCTAAAAAACCCTTGACGGAAAAAACTTAGAGAATTTTTCATCTACGCAATCAGCACGGTCATTAATTGTCATGCGCGACCATCCGCTCCTCTGCAAACAAAATCGGGAACTAGCGCGAAATGCCAAACAGACTGAGAAACAGCGTGGATCGTATGACCGCATTTATTCTCTCCCACACGCCACATTTTTAGTTCGAAGTGAGAAATTAAAAATTTTGTTAAATTCTTGACATAA
>JAQGAK010005329.1:0-10419 GCA_034696945.1 Lipothrix lubbocki | reverse complement strand
CGCGCTATCGCGGAGCGACCCCTTCGTCAGTAGCTTTCGAAGAAAGCGTACAAATCGGGGCGAAGCATTGATTTTTACAAATTTGCCTAAGCTACAATCAAAAAAAAAATCCAAGAATTTTAAAAATATAATTTTATTTTTTTTGTGTGTTATTGATATTGGATTTTTCAGAAAATGTTCTGGAGAACTCAATCGTGGCAAATAGCAGAGGAGTAAAGCATGACAACTATATCGTAAAGTTTTGAATAATTTAATTTTCATGTAAGGAACAAATGCTAAGCCCGCACTCCATGTACCAGCCTGAGAAATAGCAGCAACGCCTGGGTATTTAGCCTGAGTCCGAATTAAATTATCGACATCTTTCTATATGTTTAAATTGAGATATGTTATCATTATTAAAAGGTTAGTTTTTCTCATGAGCCGGCCAAGCTTTTCGTCTTGCGCAATTAGTCTGTCTTATTGAGCTTTACTTTTTGCATTTAGGGTAGTCAATTCAATATCTTTTACATGCAAACATTTCCTCGAACATTTAAAATAGTCGTTTCGTGGGTATATTAGAAAAGCAATATTTCCCGCTGAAGTTTTTCTAAATGATTTTTATTGGTGAAAAATTATAGTAATATATATTGTAATATAAATTATAACATTTTTTAACGCCACAGTTTTCAACGATAATTTAATTTTCATCAGGAAATGGTAGCGAATAAAAAACTATCAATATAAGAATATAAATTTATTTATATATTTATTACCAGCTGAGCTCTTTTGTAAAATAAACCTGTTAAAAAATATATTTGACTGATATTAAAAATTTATATTGGGATATTTCAAAAATAATAATTCCCGAAATTGACATCTTATTCGCAAAATCAAAGAAAGTTCACTAATTTATTTTTTCCCCTAGCAACTCATGGTCTCCCATAGTCCCTAACCTACAAAACAATTTAAAACAAAAATATTGAATAATGATAAGTAATAATTTCCTCTTTATTCAAATGTTTAAGTTAATAGTATTTTCGTCTCATTCTTGCGTTTGCCCTGATGATGTTTACTGATAGTGATTGAAAGCTTGGTTATTAATAAAGAATCCTACATTTATAACCACGTATCCAAAAATTGAAAAATGACATACTACCGCTTTAATTCCTATTTTCCTTTGTCCACGCTCCCTGTTAATAGCTTATTAAATTCAATTTAAATAAGAAAATCAAATTATGCAAAATAACAATATTGATTTCCCTATGCATTGAAATTGGTAATGAAATTAATTAATAAAATTATCTAACAAAATTATTTAACGAAATAAATTACCGAAATTATTCGTCTTGGTTTGCACCAATAAAACCATTTGCAAAATCTATATTTTCAAGAAAATGTTCTACTAAACTAAATCCCTGCAAATAGCAGACGAGAAATGCATAATAACTATATTCACTTAAAAGCTCAAACAATAGATTTTCCCGTTTGCTATTGCTGACGGTGTTGGTTTTGAATATTACAGATCAATGTCCCTTTACATTAATGTATATACATATAATTACTGACGGCTGAATTAAACCTCGTTGATGTGATGCTTACATAATGAACATATTAGTATAATGCGTGCATTTTATATTCGTAAAGTGTCAGCAACATGTGCTGCTACACATATGTGCCAAATTAAACGGTAATATATTTATGTAGCATATACATAAGTTGCAAATATATAAGTAGTATATATGTACACTCTGGCTATCGCTTATTTCATTATCCCGTGTTAGTTGCCTTCTGGCTTATATATATTCGCAACACTTGCTAAGTCCTTTTCTTATCTTTCTCTCGACTTTTTCAGAATTTTTGTGAAACATGATTGTACTCAAATGCCAGAACACAGAATTTCGACTCAATTAAACTTGATGTTTTGTTTCACTTATATTATATAAAAAAATTAGGAATATTATTATTGTTAGAATTATATTGTGTACAAATTGTAAAAGAATTGTACCTTCACGATCAACTTCACAATATGTAAGCTATTCTTCCACAGCATAACCTTCTGCCGAATCAAAGTGTTTCCTGTTGTTATTCTATATTGTTGCAGTTAGGATTTGAGGCAGGAACAATAACTGATCAAAAACTTCATTATTTATATACAAAACCGGTCATGGTTTTAGCTACTTAGAATATTATCGGATTAAACGATTGGCTATATACAAAGTCGAAATCTCAAAATTTTAGTTTACCAGATATTATTTCCCAAAGGATTAACATAAGCTGATTGCGTTTGTAAAACTGGTTACCTATTTTGCAAAGATTACAATATAAAAGTATCAAATTTAATACAAAAACTGAATTTGTTTATTGTATTGTTAAAAAAGTTTTTCATTATTATTATCGAGTAAAGTTTTGGTTTATTTGATTTTTTTCGTGGCCTAAATATCCTGATATATTTTTAATGCATTTATGAAAATCTTGTGCAGATTCAGCATTTGATTCTTGATCGATGATTTGACGTTGCTGTTATTATTGCCATCTACTTTTTTTGGAACCTATTGAGTTTTTTTCTGCGGTTAGTTGTTTAGGAGTGATGGTAATCAACCCCAAATTGCTTACAGTTTACCTTTAGTTGTACACTGAACTGTAAGCTAAACTTTTAACGATTTATAATTATTCATATATACCACTTTATTACTATTTTATTATCAAACCTACCCAGATGGCTGCTACTCATTAGCTAAAAGTTTATTAAGTTTATTATCTGATTATAATAAAATTTGGCATCTGCATGTAGAATCATAGTCACGTAGCTTACAACGTTACAAATATAAAAAAGATTCCTATAAATTATCATATCGTTAAAAATTAACTACTTTTAAATTTTTCATACAATGGAACTTAATGCATTTATTCAGATATTAAATTTGTTTTCTTCTCAGTTAACGCTTTTACAAATAAAACTAGAATATCTTTTAAATAATTACGTATTCTAGTAATTACAAAAAACTGATTAATTATTATTTATTACAAATTATTCTAGTTAACTTTGGTGTAGTTAGTAAAAACTGATATTATTATTGATGATAATCTAAAATGATCTTTAAAATAATTTATACAATAAAAGAATTAACTTCTAACAAATTCAATGTTTTGAGTGTTTATCGATGTTCTTTTAAATATAAGAACCGCAGTCTAGAATAAAATTTTGTTTTCCCACATGTATGGTTTTTTTTAAACAGAGTGTGTATGCTGATTGCCGAAATATCCACAAAATCCAATTGCATGCAAGAGACAGGACAAAAGAAAATTCTGAAAAAGAAATCCACAAGACTATTATAGAACTTGTAAATTAGCAGAAACAAATTTAGCACCTACGCTGGTTAATCTCCGATGCACCCGAAAGCTATACAGAGTCGTACCATCTTAGCTCTTTATTTATATGTATTTTGCGAGGTATTTTGCCCGCCATAGCCTTATAGCACGACTAGGGCCTCGCCCATACCCCGCCGCACACTTACGCGACTGCACACCAAATTACCACCTCGGGCGGCTCAAACTGCGTAGCCGAAAAGCCGACGACTTAGCCCATATTAACGCTACACCATTCTAACACTTAACGTGAACAAAATATAGACAAACGAGTACACAGAATGATAATACAGTGTCTTCTAGGAGTTTGAAAGATAATTCAGAGGTGCGTATAAGGACTGGTTTGGTTAAATGGTATATAGGTGTCAGTGTTCAGGTAATAAGGGATGTAAGCCACGACGCTAACTGATGCAGTATGCTGTATCAACTCATTTTGTCATTGATAACACCACGGTACACCAAATAAATACAGATTTACACTAGTGCAGCAGATCTCCATCCCACATCCACCAACACACCATAGCTACAGAGAGAGATAGAGAATAAGGCACAGAAATTATGTAGTGGTGCTCGGAGAACGGACCTACGACCCCCGCCGCTACTTGCAAACGCATTAGCCACTGCCCCGTCGGCTCGGGTTACATTCGTATGTATGTACATAATCGGCTAAAATGTACTTTTGTTGTTTTTTTAATGATAAAAAATTCATCTGAACTGTTTTTGATCAGAAAAAAGTCCCACTTAATCTGTAGAAGACGTTATGTTCTACAGCTTATGGGTACACCAAACTCAGCGGATTTAACGGGAAACAAATATATATTAATATAAAAAATAATGTAAAATAAAAAAAATATATACAAAAGTCTACATTATTATACATGCAAACTAGAAACTAAAAAATTAAATTTGCGGGAATTTTTAATTTTTAAAGCAAAAAACTTCGTTTTGTTTTTAAAAACAAAATCGGTTTTCTTCATTGTTTCTACCTTCTATAAAAAAGTTTTCCAGAATTCGTAACTTTGGTCGTATGAGGAGTTCCAATACGTCATTTGAAAGGTCCTGAAATCATCAGAACTGATTTTAGACCAAATTTACAATTTTCAAAATTTGTACCAGTTTTGGCGAAAAAAATCAAAATTTTGGAGGGAGGCTTATTATTTTTTTCTAAAAAACCCGTAACTTGCAGACCTTGTCCAGGGAGTAATTCTGAAACGCCATAAAATTACCTCAATGTTCGTTATTTTAGTTTGGTCGTAGCTGGTTAGTCCTGGGGTCAAAAATGGCGATGCGGTGGGGTTTATTTCATCCTTAAATATAGATGTGAAAACATTTTACTTATTGTAAGGTTTAAAAATTACCCGGGCATTTCCTGTTGCCACGCTTCCGTTATAATTATCTTCCTAAACTTAAAAAAACACTGACAATAAATTATTAAAAACTTGAATCAAATATTGCTCACCTGATTTTCGTTAAATAATCGTAAATAATTGTTGCCAAACTTTGACTAATATGGTTACATTTTAATTACGAAATCTCAGGTAAAAACGTGATTCATTTTAAATAATGTATTTCGATATAGCTTGTTTCATGATCTACTTTTTTCCAAAAATGCTTTTTTTGCAGCTTTCAAAACAGTGTCGATCTACATTTAGAGCGTTGCACCCGTTTTGTTATTTTATTTACAATTGTATGTTTTCCTCCACTCAATTTTCTATCCTTGTGCTTACGTTTGTATTTTCTGTACTTTTTGTACAATTGTATGTACGTTAGCGCAATCAACACTATATTATTTTATAACATTTAAGCCTACATGTATGTATTTAAATCTTAATAGTACTTTACATGGCATTCACTTCTAATCCGTTTAATTTGCAATACTGTTGTTATACCCCTAGCCTTTTTAAGATCCTCTTCACTATTAGCAATTAAGACTCTGTAGTCATCGTACAATCCATACTAAATATTTTTGGCCGTACATTGTTAAAGTAGTGAATTCAAAAAAAAGTTATGTTTTGTAGTCGACATATCCTTTGAGCCGATATAAAACACCCATAGCATTACGCATACGTTTACGCACATGACTAAGCCGTTCTTTAAAAACAAGACATTAGTCGCATATATCTCGCAGGTACTTAATTGTAAAAACTCAATTTCTCCACCTTCACAGTGTATTCGTCTGGGGGCAGAAAAACGAAAGAGATTACCATGGTGGACGAGTCTATGCGAATCCATCCCAATAGTTTAGAAAATGAAAAGAACCGGCACTCAGTCGAGGAGTTTAGGAGTTGAGCCGAGAGAAGCGATAGGACACAGAGTTGACGTAACAACTGCATTGTAACTATCAAGTGTTTGAGGACAGAATGGTACTGTAAACGTTCAAAGAAATATTAAATAAATAAACACTAATATCCCTACGAAAGCTATGCTCCCGAACGAAGATTTTTGTCAATAATTAGATGATACCCACAAGCTCAACCATGTGGGTAAAATCATGATACTACTGAATTATAGAGCAGAACAATAGATACTGGCAATGCTCCTCATTCCTAAAGGAGAGCATAATTACGAATAAATACTTGTATAATTGAATATAAATATTGAATAATTTGCTAAGGTTTATAACACAAACCTAAATATAAGAAAAAGTATGAACGAATAATCATTAGTTTTACAAATAGTAAGTAATTATTCATCAAATTAATTTTAGAAAGTAAAATATATAATACACGGAAACGGCTACTTACATCAGGTAAGATTTGATATGTAGACTAACAGCCAAGTACGCCACAGCTTAAAATCTTTCGCTCTTAACGTACTGAACTATCGCTAACACTAAGAATCATCTACATATTCCTATACATTCTTTAACACATTCTTATACTGTGTAGGGGTCCCTAATGGCAAGAGTCCGGTGTTAGTAAATAAGGACAAAATGAGGATAAATGTGTAAGTAAATAAATAGAAAAGGTGCAGAAAATGGTTAATATGCTTCAGGTGTTACTGCACTCCCTGGTCAATAAAAAAAGCACCTGTAAAAAGCCTTAGGACCAACATACCTGTAGTATATGGACACGAGAAAAACCTATATATACATATGTAAGATTTTATTCAGATTAATTTATTCAGTGATGAATTGTTAATAAAAATCAATCAGCCAATATAAGATCAACGATAATTCAAATATAAATATATAATACGGCACGTAGCTATGACGACGAGCAACGGATTCTGAAAAATATGCTGAAAATGTGAAAACAAGGTTGCGTACGAATGTTGCTGTGGATGTCCCTGTGCGTTGTTATTGATTTTTGGGCTTCCGTAGACGTATAATTCAAAATTTTGAGGTTAATTAACATCTGGTCTATACACGTTGTGTATATTGTTATGAAACGATGTTATTCAAATTTTTCCTCCATGGATTCTTGACCATACAGCTAAAACAGCCGGCAGAGCTTACTATTTCTTGACATGAAAATTAAAGGATTTTAAGTCCCAAGTCAAATTTACAGAGTTTTGTTGGCACGATTTTATTACGTGTTACGATGTTTATATATAAAATAAAAATTACACAATTGGTGAATAATTTATGAATTACAAGCAATTATATTACGACATACTTCGGAAATTCCGCGGGGATCTTGTCATAGTGAATTTTGGTGAATTATACTTAACCCCCTCATACAAAGTAAAATGGAGGAGTAGGAGGTGGTGGAGGGTGATGTTTGGGTTGGGGGCACCCGGAATCGAACTCGAGCAAATCGCGCGGAGATCTACTTGTTGTGTATGTATAATTAATTAAAAACTTAAACAAATATTTTCTCTGTTTGATTTTGCTCTTGGCAATGGCACGTCTCGATTGTCCTTGTGACACTGTGCCTTATAAGAATCCTTGGATATTATTTTATTTCAACTGCCAGAACACGGAACTTCAACTATACAGATAAATTGAACTTTTATGTCATTTGAAATAAATAATAGTAATTATTTACGATTTTGCAATATTAAATAAATGAAACCGACAATGGTAGAACGTTAAATAATAATTCGTTTTGATAAAAGTTTGTCAACTGCAAATTAACTGCATGTATTTATTATTTGAAAAAGAAAAATTTTTAATTTCGTCTTATTGCAAATTTAAAAATCCTGACCAACGTTGTGAACAGAAGACATTCTACATTTTCATCAGTTGAGTTGCGTAATAACTATAGTTAAACTTAAACGTGTCCTAGAATTAGTTTTATTTCTTGGTCAGGACTTAATTATATTTTATAACTGAAATCCTTGGCAACCTTTGGCGGTTAACGATATTGTATTTTCTGATTGCAAAAGTCAAAAGACTAGAAATTTTGCTGGGCAATGAATCACTGCATGGGCTTTCTTACACCAGAAAACGTAGACTTGCTGTATTTTTATTTGTCCCAGTTATTATTATCTTCTTATATTCAAAATACACTGAAATAAAATTATTAAAAACAAAAAGCAATTATGGCGCTCCCGGTTTTCGGTTTTCTAGTAAATAATTTTGTCAAAAATTTTAACATTAGAAAGAGCAACGGCAGCAGCAATGTCAAAAAATTCTTCATTTTATTGTATAATAAAAAGAACGAAGTTCTTTCAGGTAAAACTTTTTCACAGTTTACTCTGTCAAGGGAAAATTATGTTTGTATTGTTTTAATTTATGTTGTTGTGGTAAAGTGCCAACTTTACATGATCAGCTGCGGATGTAAGGAGCAAAATTACAGTTGAATATGCATATTTATGCATTTGGCGTATAAGGGGCATCTTATGGAAACTGTAACGGATTAAATTAGCTTGGGATGGTAGCTATAGGGATGTGTGTAAGGATACAGAGGTATCGACTACTCTGCTTGGCAATATGTGAGAGATGTAATGAGTGCAATATAGTGACTTTTAATGTACGATGTATGTATATAGCTTTAATCCTTTATAACACGAAGATTGAAGATAAGCTTGAGACGGAGGCTAAAACTCAACTTAATGTTCAGCCTAACTAAACTTAACTAATTCTCCTCTCTTAACTCTGAAGAGAAGCGGTAACGAAGACGAAGACTAACTGTGACTGTCTGTGACTTTCTGTTCCTGGAGTTGCATTCGCAACTCCTTATATGTAACCATCATTTCTATTACAAATCAAATACTTATAGGGATCATTCCTATATTATGGAACATAAAAAGAACATACAAATGTGTATGCTACAAAACTTAATAGACTATCGGTCATTCTATTTTCTTCTGAAAATCACTTGCAAACTCTCTCTTTACTTAATATTTGGCACATCCTGATGGTACTTATCACGATTTAGGTTTCATAAGAATTTATCTGAAAATAGTTTTTTTTATTTTACCACCAACCGCTTTTACGAAACTTTGCCGGCTGTACAACTGAACTTTTATGTGTCATTTCCCTCTAATGTACACTATCATTGCAAATATATTTTAAGAGAGAAAAGTTTGTCTAACGTTTTTTAATCAGATAATTCAATTTTTAAATTAATTTGTCTGTTAACGACGCCATTTTTACATTTACCAAATACAAAATTTTAATTTTACGCTCTGCAATTGACGAACAAAATTAAAATTTTGCACGCATGACTGGCTTTATAATCACGGATAAAATGCTGAATTTGATATAAATTTACCTTTGGAATTATTAGACAATCTCTAAACATTCTCTAGACAACACCTTAAACAAGCCGCCGCAGTTGCTGAAACATCTTAGTCGAAGGTCAAGTTTTGCAAGTTCCGTGTCTTTAGCTGCAATGGTTGATTTCATTGCAACTAATTCTATTTGAAGGCTATCAATTGTGGCGTTCAGAGTGGCACTTTGCCTTTTTTGGGCAGCGATGGTTGCGTTAAGAGTAGCAATCTGAGTTTCTTGAGCAGCGATGATGTTAAAGTTCCTTTTTTGAGCATCAATTTTTGCGTTAATGGTAGCAAATTGATTGTCTTGTTTAGTCAGTTTTGCATTTACATTAATTATTTCCACGTGTTGATCATTAAGTTTTGCGTTTAGCGCAGCGAATTGAGTATCTTGAGCAACAATTTTTGTGTTTAGCGCCCTAATTTCTACTGTTTCAGCATCAATTTTTGCGTTCACAATAGAAAACTGGTTGTCTTGAGCAGCTAGTTTTCCATTTAGATTATTGAGTTTTGCGCTCAGCATAGAAAATTGAGTTTCTTGAGCATTAAATTTTGCGTTCAGGGAAGCAAATTTAGAGTCTTGAGCAGTAAGTTTTCCATTCAGGGCCGTTAAAGTGTGGTTAATAGAATCAATGAAATGTAGCAATTCAATAAATCCGTTTCGGTTTTCATTCTGTACATTTTGTACTAAAGAATTTTCAATTTCTGACAAAAAACAAAACAATACTATAATAAAATTTATTTTAATAATTTAAACATTCAGTTAACGACCATTGTAATTTACAACATTGTAATTTTAAAACAGCACCTTCACTATCGAGTTCCTCTAAAACGTTTTCACCTGCCCCACGGCTAACTTCAGGATTCACGCGAAAAAGGAACGAAATTAAGAGAAACAACAAAAAATGCACTAACTGCATCTTGGAACAATAATAATTATTTATGATTGTGCAATACGAAGTGTGCGTATTTAAATGTGAAATAGTAGGACTTAAAATTATTTTAAACAAATCTTTTTCCACAGCTAATTAAAAGGGTTAATGGATAAATACTCTTTAAAACTTTTAACTTGCAATTTTTGAACTACTATGGCATAAATTAAAATGCTGAACAACGCTGTGAACAGAAGAAATTTTACTGGAAAAGATTTTCTGCGATGCAAATGAACTTATATGAATTTAATTTCCTGTCTTATTAGAACAATTGCTAATCCTGACGGGATGTGCGGTTAACAATAATCGCTAAGAATAATAATTCTCAATGTATTTAAACGAGCCTTTCGTATCACTTTTCCTATTAATTCGAGATTTCCCCAACACGTGTTGTTTCCTCGCTTGAGAGAGAGACTTTATTGACACTGCTTTCAACTGAAAGTAGCCATTGCTGACTCAGTATACATTTCACATTGGTTTA
>JAQGAK010005328.1:0-10419 GCA_034696945.1 Lipothrix lubbocki | reverse complement strand
TAAATTATTACTATTACTGTGTCTACGGGCAAGCATCACAAGATGCCAGTTGTAAATAAAAGTTTACGTTCTCTCTAATCACTAGGATATTAAGTAATATTACTTAATAGTAGCAAATTACTTGTATTTATATTAATATTCTTGGAGCAGCAGTCGACAGCACGTCTCCATGTCGGACCGCGCGCGCGGGGTATACCATTTGATACCATTTGATTAATAATTAATATCATTTGATTATTTGCCAACGTGAAGATTTATGGTCATTTTTAGATCGCATTACAATTATCTGTACAACGTGGACCCTATTCAGTTTGTACGTTTGGTGGTATTTTGATCCAACCATTTTGATCATATATGTTTTCCTATTATTTGTAAGCTTAGGCATAAAAGCACCAAACGTCACATATGGTTTTGACTCCTTAGAAGGAAGCAATTGAAAAAATTGTGACTCAACCTTTCCTTAGTATAGTTGCAGGCGTAGGAAAATGGAGCCCGTCAGAAAAAAAAACTTGGCATGTTAAGATGCTGTATTGTTTGTCAAGGAGATGAAAAAAATATTAAGATTTTCCTCTTTAATATGTTTAAATTCTTTGGTAATTGAAATTTACAAACGTCGTCTTTGTAAAGGTAAAATTTTCGAAAATGTAACCAGGAGTATACGTCACCAAGAGACAGTCTTGAAAAGTTTGCTCCCACAGTACAAAATCATCAAATATAAAACGGGAGGGCTTCGCTTCTGCTGGTATTGTCAAAACGAATATCAAAGTAATATAACCTCACAGCAGAAACAAACTTTTGGACTATTTGTTATGAACATTATTATTAACAACGGAAATTAATATCAAGAAACTCATAGAAGCGAAATTGTGTACTCAAATATCCACCGATAGTACTCGTTTACAGTGGAAGTTTTCAATGGAAACAATGATCCAATATCAACTTTTAATTTGGTAAAAGATAACGCAGTCCTTTGTTGCCTTTTAGAAACTTTCATTTTGTAAATCCTCACCAGCTCTGTGGATAATCCGTTGATAATTGCTGCACGTTTGAACAACATTTTGGAGGCAACAAACATTGCAGACAATAAAAACATATAGGGAAACATTATATGAAGCAAACCAGAGTTGTTTCTGAAGATGCAGGAAATTGTGAGAATGTAACCGAAAAAAAGGATGATCATAAAAAATCCCATAATGTCTTTGAAAATGTGATTGTACTCGTTATTACAGAGTTGCAGCATTCGGTAAAGAATTCGAAACTTGTGGGTGTTGACACAATATCTGGAAAAAATAAAGCTTATATTATTTTAAAATAATGAAAATACGTCAATATTAAAATAAGTTAAACACAGAGCAGGTTATTTCAAAATTTGACAAACCTAAGCCCTTCCAGACATTTAACTGTGACAGCAACATAGAAAATAATTGAAAATATGAACACCAATAGGGCAAAAATGGAAAAACTCGTTGCAAATGCATGAAAGAGTACATGTAGTACAATAATGTAAACCCGGGCGCTCCTTCCAACAAATGTTGAGGATTCCAGCCAAAGTGTGCAATTTGTTTTGGAAGTACGCCAATTGTATTTATCTTAGCAATAAAAATCAAAACGGATACTGTTTTCACGACGTTGTGTTTTTTGCTCTTGCGGTACATTAAAACGCTAGCTGTAAAACAGAAGAAATTTAAATAATTATTGAATTTTTTAGTAAAGAATTCAAAAGCCAAATTTGACATCAAGTTGCACTTAAAATTCTCCGTTATAAAGAACTTTTCATTTGATAAAAAAGGTTCAACAACCTTGAAAATGCTGATTTACACAAATTAATTTGTTTATAAATATCGCAACACTGTGCGCATATCTCGCGGCAAAGGCGGCGAAAAACAATTGCATATAGAGCGCGTCAAAAATTTGTGATAGTAGGATAAATATCTTTCAAACGGCATAGCTTTATTGCCGGTGGCCTGGACTAGACTGAAAAATGAAAATGCAAATCGCACAAAACAACAAAATACTAGAAACCATATGAAATTTATTCGCGAACGGAATTTTATTGCCTCAAATTTTCTTGCGTCGTTATTGTATTGTACTGGCGAAATTTGTAAAACTTTCCCCATATTGCAATATCGAATAAAACGTTGTACAGATTCAAGTTGGGACATTGTTTTGGGAGTGTTCAGATATTCCTTATCTTTTTTTAAATTATGAATTTGATTTTTATACATACATTGACCTCTGAAGCTTGTTTGTAACTGCGCAATTATTTGTTGTGAGATAAACAACAACAATTTGGTTTCCAATTTTAATTATCTGAACTTAGTAATAGTTAATTTAAAGTACGGGTAAAATTTCAACTTGTATGTCAGTCATTATTTTATTTAATTTAGTTGAAATTCCTTAATAAGCAAAGTAGCTCACGAGAATTGACCACAATTATCATAACAGTCATCTTGATGGACACTTTTTGACATGTTTTTCTCTATTCTTAAAGTTTCCTCGGGAAAGCGTTTCCGACAGAATATTCAAGGCTATGTACTTTATTTATTTAAATGGGTAAGTGAAAAGAATAGGAAAACATTGACGTCAATAAAGTAATAATTAAAACATCGTAAATGTACTAGAAACGTACATCGACATTTGATACGAGATGAGGGAAAAATAGCTAAAGCTAATAATAAAACAATAAATAAACAAATACAGCATATATGCTGTATTTGTTTATTTATTTATATACATATTTATTCAAAAAAATGCCAACAGGAAATCGCCTTAAAATGAAACAAAAACAACCAATTATTTTGTATGTTGCTGTAGGACCAAAGGTACCGCACGAAACCAGAGTAATCAGCGACTTGCATATAAGTTTACCGTCTTCATAACCTGCAACTACATCATTGTACTTT
This sequence comes from Lipothrix lubbocki, assembly GCA_034696945.1. Classification (NCBI taxonomy): domain Eukaryota; kingdom Metazoa; phylum Arthropoda; class Collembola; order Symphypleona; family Sminthuridae; genus Lipothrix; species Lipothrix lubbocki. The sequence goes on along the minus strand of JAQGAK010005328.1, from coordinate 7,516 downwards.
TTTTAAATTTTTGATATTTCATTTTAGTTCCATGAAATCAATGTCTATAATGTCGAAAATCTACCTTTTACAGGAAACGAAACAGTGCAAGAGCATAAGCTGGCAGGAAAACTGAATTTTTCTGTACTGAAACCCAAGTATGAGCCCAAAAAATTGACCAATAATTATAAAATTCGCTCTGATTTAATAATTTGATTTATATTAAAACTCTTGTTAATTTACAGGCTTGATTTCCTATTTTGTTTAAAGTCCTATGTACAGCGGGGGAATGTAGAAAGACTTCCTAAAGACATACTGAAATTAGTGTACAGAAATATTAAAACAAAATTATTACTAATTAACTTGTTGCACTACTAGGAACTTGCCCAGAAAATCAATTTTCAGTATACATATGACGACAGTCAGCTGAATACGTTCTTCCAAAATGATCCACAGCTTATCGAGAGTATGTGAGAAAGAAAAATGCTTAAAATTTTGTATCTTTCCTCATTTAAGTGAAAAAATTCTATAAAAATCATTTTATTCTATGTAAAGAAAAATTGTGTTTTAAATTCTTAGCACTCAATATTTCGTTTCCAGACTCAAATTATTTATACATACTAATAATATGTGCACTTGTTACCTTGAACCTAACTGCGGTTTGCAGCAACATTACGGACACATTTGCACACACCTGTTTAATATTATTTGGACTTCTTCTGCTTCAGTCCCGAGTGTGACAACCCCAAGTCTTTTGCTCCTATAGTGTTAGAAATAAACTCTTGAATAATTTTTTTATAGTGCAATTTTATTTCAAAAACACAGAAATGAAACTTCACGCGTTACTCCCGTTTTCGCTTTTATTTGTAGCGATTTCTACTGCTGGGGAAACAAATATTCGTAGTAAGGCCAAACAAAAATTTCCAAAGCTATTATATTATTACTATCCAATTGAACATAATTTTAATAAAATTCCATATCATTTGGAAAACATGTCAAAGTACACAACATATGTATATACACTGAGCTCTCGCTATAAGAGAACTCTATAAAACACCAAAATCAGTCTCTTATATAGGCATTCTCTTATAGAGAGAGCTGATATGCAAATAACTATGTGTGATATGCGGGCCGAAAGGATCTCTTACAGAGAGAGTTCTTTTATATGAAGATCTCTTATAGCGAGAGTCCGGTGTTCATAGATTGCGTTTTGAAGCGGGCGTTAGAGGTTGATAAGCGATCTTTAGGGGGAAATTTCAGCTTTGATGATAAATTTAATGCGCAAACGATAAGTAAGAATGGATTAGGAGTGTAATGTACAGTGTTATATGTTAAGTATTTTGAACTTGCAGAAGAATGTGGCCCTCCACCAAATGATTGCCCTGGTGGTCACCCGAATATTGGTAGTTGCACACTACAAGCCTGCGCTGGTGGTTGCAGTGGCGACAGTAGTTATTGCTGCCCTACATGTGATAACAACTGTGCCTGCCAACCCGCTTACGATGGACGGTAGTAAAATCTATTGTTGCATGGTCAAGAATTTTGAAAATGAAATTTTAAACTTTATCAAACCTTTACCACGAGTTTATTAATAAAACCATTTAAAACTGTATGTGCATGATTGATTTTGCATTACTTGATATTCCCTCTAGAACAAAAATTATGTCACTAATAGAAGGGAAATTGTGTAATCAAATATCCACCGATAGTACTCGTTGACAGTGGAGTGTTTCAGTAAACATAATGGACCAATATTGACTTTTAGTTGATTTAAAGATGGCGCCGTCACTTTGTTCCGTTTGGAAACACTCAGAGTGTAAACTCTCACAAGTTCCCTAGACAGACCATTGACTTTTGCTGCAGGTTTAAACAACATTTTCGAAGCCAAGAATATCACCAGGAGTATAACTACATAGGGAAAAAGTATGTGCTGCAATTCGAAGCTGCTATGTCTAAAGATACAGGAAATTGTGATAATATAGCCGAAGAAGATAATCATCATCAATATCCCCGTTATGTATTTGAAAAGGTCGTCATACTCCCGGTTGCATAATTGCAGCATTCTGTACATGTGCAGGAATTTTGGCGTGTTGACGCAAAATCTACATCAAAAATAAATTTAAATTAAGTAACTAATTATTTCAAAGCATCCAGCAATTTTTTAAAGATATAAAATGTAAACAATTCGTTTATAACAAATCAAGGATGAAAAGGTTTAAAAAATTAAATTCGACAAACCTTAGTCCCTCAAGACATTTCACGGTTATGGCAGAATACAATATTATTACAAATAGAACCACTACACCGGCTAAGTTGGAAAAGTATAAAGTAAGTGCGTGAAATAGCACATGGATTACAGAGACATAAACGCGGATGCTCTGCTGAAACAAATGTAAGGGATTCCAAGTAAATTCGTTAATTTGCTTTGGGAGGACTCCAGTTGTGTTCAGTAATGAGAGGGAAATCAAAATGAATAAAGGTTTAGTAACGTTTTGCCTCTTACTCTTCCGATACATTAACACATTTCCTATAGATTTCATTTAAATATTAAACCAAATTATTATACAGTATTTTAAAATACGCAAAATAATTTAAATTTACCTTGAAAATACTGAATCACACCAATCAATCGGTTCGTACACGCCGCCACACTCTGAGCATTCTCATAGATGAACACAGTCACTGACAATTGCATCAAACGCGTAAAAAATTTGTGATAACATGCTAAATATTTCTCAAGCGGCATTGATTTGTTTCTACTTGCCAGGATAACACCGAAGATCCCGGAACCGAAACGTACAAAACAACAAAATACTAAGATCCTCGAAAATATCAGGTGTGAACGGGAGTTAATTCCTTCAAATTTCTTCTTTCTCTGATCGTATTGTATAGGCGAAATCCTCAAAAACTTAAGGAGGTTGCAAAACCGAATGAAAAGCTTGATAGACTCAAGTTGTGACATTATTTCTTGGTTGTGAAGTTTTATATTATCAGATGGACTTACGACTGTAGAAGAGCCTTTGTCCTAATGAAATTATTGTTGTGGGAAAAACTGTTTTTACGTATACCTTAAACTTCTAATTGCTTGAATTCAGCAGTTTATTTAATTCGAGGGCAGACTTTTAGCGAATAAAAGGCTGTTATTAGGCGTTATTTGTAATTGGCCCAAAACGCGTAATAGGAAAATTATGTCAAAAAATATGACAACAATTTAACTCTAATGCAACGACATATGTACATAGTACTATTTAATTATTTTTCATGTTATAGTAAATACGTGCATCTATGCATATATAGTTACATGTGTTCCGCTAACAAAATTCCCTTATATATTTATTTGAAACATTTTATGTACGTACACAGGAATGTTACTATAAGAGATCACAATATAAGAGAATTATCTATGTAAGGTATCCTTTGGGTCCACGTATCATACATAGGTACATGCATACTAGCTCTCTCTATAAGAGAATTCCTCTATACAAGAGATTGATTTCAGTGGTTTACAGCGTTCTCTTATAGCGGGAGCTCAGTGTGCCAAATTACAGACAATTATAAAATGAGCATATGCGTAGTTATACTTTCTAGTAATTCGTTCCAATTACACGCATTATCCTATTGTTTTTAATCGTAAGTATAATATTATAATTTCTAATAAAATTCTCTGAACTTAGTATGTAATAAGCTGTTGTTATGTAAGTACATAAATACTTGTCCAAAAATAACACATGTCTATCAAGACAATACCCTGTCCGACTCCTAATCCAGAACTTCCCAATACATACCGCCGATAAGGATTAAATATTGCAAAACATAAAACTTATGGACAAACTTCGTGCATCGATGGGTGACCCTGGCTGTCATTTCAGATGTGATCAACTACTAATAACGACGAAACCAATGACAAATGTAAAACTGAAATAATAAAGTTATATATGTTTTAATTTTTTAACAAGTACATAGCGGCTTTATCGGGATTATTATTGCAAAACTGCCAGGATTGATTGAACAAATAAATTATTTGTTCCTTTGGCATTTCTAGAGCAAACGTTCACCACAAATTTCTATCATGATTCATTATGTCAAAACAAAAAGATTGATGGGCAAAATTCTTTGGAAACAATAGTGAACCCATAGGAAATGAAAAAAAACTTAAGAGCAGAACAACTATGAGTGTGTCAATCCTTTTGAGATAAGTTTATAATTAGCTAATTTAAATTAACGCGCAGAAGTGTATAAATACAGGATACCGCACGATTTTACCTCTAATTGTTTAAATCTCCGGTTCCGGTTGACAAAATGAAGAAATTCCGTATCCTACTTACGCTTTTGCCCTTGTGTTACTTCGTTGTGGCAGGTAGGTTATAATCTCATAATTTAATTAATGAAGGTTTAAAATGTATTTCAATAAGAATTATGTATATTATTTACAAAAAATAAATGCACTAATGGTTCGTTCATATTATTATCTTACCTAGTAAAATCATGACTTATTCACCAATAAATAACAGCATAAAGGAAATACTTGTGTTCACATGCTGATCAATTAACGTTTACATACTTCCACAGATTACAACGGGCTGGAAACCAATAACACAGAAATCAACAGGATTTTGTATCCCGTATTCACAGGTTTGTGACACATATCTTTACTATTTCTATACAGTGAACTCTCGCTATAAGAGAAGGCTATAAATCGCCAAAATCATTCTCTTACATATAAATTTTCTCATAAAGAGAGCTATTATGCATGTAACTATGTATGATATGTGGGCCCAAAGGATCTCTTACAGAGAGAGTTCTCTTATATGGAGATTTCTTATAGCGGGAGTCCGTTGTACAATTTTGCCATTTGAAGTTGTAAGAGTTAAAACTAATCTGCTCACCATCTGATTTTATGCATATTCTTGCTATTTTATCAGACAACATGGGGATTCGGCACTCGTGGTAAATGCGCAAACATTTGCGGTTGCCTTTTCATCGGATAACATCAGGAATTCCAATGGCTTTTAATTGTACTTCATCATCAAGAAAGCTGGGACTGAATCCCCAAGCGTATTTTTTGCGAACTAATAGGGGCGAACTATAGCATACCCAAAGATCAACGGGCAAGAAATTCTAGCTGTGATGAACAAGTCAGCGTGGATTTGCAACGATCTGAGGAATTGATACACCGTTCTAGGGAATACAGACCGGAAGATATACACTGGACTCTCTCTATAAGGGATCACTATAAATCAGCCCAAAAGTGCTACTATAGAGAGAGTCCCTTATATAGAATATCACACAAAATTACTTTAATTTGTAGATTTGTGTGGTTACTACATGTTTTACAATCAAATAGGTGGATCATCTTTAATACCGTGTGGATAACTGCAATGTTATCCCACGTTCTTTGAAACGAATTCGTTTTTCGGACCTTTTAACATTAAAACATTGTCCCACTGGATTTTTTACGAACATGTGTAACCAAAACATTTCAAAAAAATAAGCCTGAACTTTAAATATTTGTAATACAAAAACAACTGAAGATATAACTAAATCTTCACTGATAATGTACTATGACAATTTACAATATTGGTCTATTTCGGATATAAATACAATATTAGTTATAACATATGAATAAATAATACGTTAATTATTAATTTATTCATAATAATTTCTACATTGATATTTTAAAAGTAACATATTTAATTAAGTTTACATGTAAAATGTTGCGTTAAGACAATTTTCTTGTTAATTTAAAAAAATATAAAATATTATAATTACCATAATATACCAGTCAATTTATACGTATTTTAACAATTAAAAATACATTTTTGTCGAAAAGATACTATAGAGAGAGCTAAAGGCTCCATATGCGTGGTATTTTGTGCTACTATAGAGAAATATTCACTATAAAGAAATCCCTTATTTGGAGAGTCAAAACCATGCAAAAGGTGTAGGGCGGGCTTGAAAGTGACACTTCAATAAAATTTAGAAATAGGTAGAATACAAAATAGGTAATTTGTTTTTTGTTTTTATTTTTGTTGTGTTTATATTGTCCAAAGTCGAAACTGAAGAATTTGTCCGTTAAGTATAATTGTCAATTTAAATAAATAAATAAAAATGCCATTTCCGTGGAAAACGAGATCGCGAAAAAACTTAGTTTGAAAATCGCACCAAAGTGTAAATTCTCATGTGACAGTGTAGAATAAATTTGGTTAAAGTTGGAATCCCATACGTTATTTACGCAAAGCGCCCGCGTTTATGTTGCCGTGCGATATTTAATGGATTTACATTATACTTCGCTAACTTTGCCGGATTATTGGTGTTAATCTTAATATTATTGGATGCTTCCATAACCGTGTAATGTGTAGAGGGATTAAGGTATGTCGAACTAAAATTGTAATAATTTGTTACTCCGTAACTGTTATTAATAAAACAATTTCTACCTCTCTACTCGATTTTAACGAAATGTGTCATGTGTTTTTTTTTTTAGTGATAATCTGAATATTAGTCTTTTGCTCACATGTTTTGCGTTAAACGGCCGAAATCCCCGCACTTGTACCAAATGCTGCAACTATGTTACAACGAAGATGACGACCTATTCAAATACCTAACGGGGCTATTGGTGATTTTCATCTTTTTTGACTATCCCCACTATGTCCTGCATCTTTAGAAGTTAATAGCATGGAGCTACATCAGTACAATTCAGTAAAATTCAAATCATTTCCCCCAATTATATTTTAAAAATTAGCAGAATACAAAATAACCAAATAATTTTGTGTTGTTTATATGCTCCACGGGTGAAACTGAAGATTGTTTCCGTTTAGCCTAATTGTCAATTTATATAAATTAATAAAAATGCTATTTTCGTGAAAAACGCGAACGCGATAAAACTTGGTTTGAAAACCTCACCAAAGTATCCATTGTCCATTAAGATGACATTAGGTAATTGCAGTCAATTTTCGTGTGACGTTGTAGACAAAATTTTAAATGAGTATCTATATTTTGTTGATTTCGATTTGAACATTACATTATTCAAATTGAGACCGTTCGTGGTTCTGAAATAGTGCTTAAAACTCACAAATTACTTAAACAGCGTCAGCTATAGGCAGCACGTGATATTAAGTAATGAGCTTCATTTAATTAAATTGTTCGTTAAAGAAGCAAATGAATATCAACTCCAGTTCTCCACCAAAATGTGATGGCGTTCAAGCAAATAAATTGTTTTCTCAAAATGGTGGCGATTTATATTATTGTAACACTGTTTTTATTAGAACTCTCAGAAGCAAATTCTATCCGTGTTAAATTTGAGGACCTTGCACTTTGGGAACACACATTTCAAGATTTCTTGTTCGTGTTGTATACGCCTGGTTACGTTGTTGAAAGTTTAAATTTAATAACGACGCCATTTGTAAATTTAAATAAGAAACGCTTTCCGACAAACTGGACAGGAAGTGCCGAAACCGTTTTCGGCGTCTTCGCCAAGCAATACTACGTGTCAACGTGTCAAGCTATTTTTCTGCTGGACTCCATTTGGATAACGCTATAC
>JAQGAK010005327.1:0-10420 GCA_034696945.1 Lipothrix lubbocki | reverse complement strand
AATTAAATTGATTATAATAAATAATTAATTAATAGTAAATAATTAAATTGATAATAATAAATTAATTAATTCATAGTAAATAATTAAAGTGATATTAATTAATTAATAGTAAATAATTAAATTGATATTAATTAATTAATAGTAAATAATTAAATTGATAATAATAAATAAATAATTAATAAATAATAACGCATCAATATGAATACAAAATATTCAAAAAATGCATCACACGAATTCAAAAAGCCCGAAGCTTACCCGAACCATTCGCCTGACATTGAAACAAACATTTGAATCCCAATAAACCTTTGTTGGATCCTAAAATCTCCGAAGATCCACTTTTAAATGTCAGGAACAAATCCCGGAGACCCAGCATAGCTGTCCGGGCCTCAGTGGACTGGTTTATTACTTGACCCCGCTCGCAAATTTTATACTCTCCGCCAATCCCATCAGTCACCTTGACATATTCGTCGTTACAATTTTCGCTGCGGCGAAGATCTATTGCACTGCAGAGGAAACTCGGAATGCAATCTGCTGTTCCCTATGATTCAAAATAATTATATTATATCTACTATAGTTCATAGTAATTAAATTAAATCAATCAGTGCAGATTTAAGACAAGTTCTTATATAGTAGTACATAAATTGATTATGTACGAAAATAATATATTGAATTACAATGATGTAGTAATTACAGGTAAGGTTATCGGGGTAAGATTCTTCAGTTCCGAAACTCGGAGATGTAATCGCTATCTTTTTCCAGGTCTCTAAATTGATGGCGAATCCGCAGCGATCTGTTAAAACATCAAATAATTAATTTTATTCATTTTAAGTTTGTAGACAACATTAATTTTATTTAAAATTTGTTAGGAAAAAATAAATTAATATTAAAAATTTATAAACAAAAAGAAACAACTTTTAATGAAAACCTTTAAAATGTACTTTCCCAGACGCAGGATCATCTTCAGGTTCAAAAGAATCTGCTTCTTCAGCAGCAGGTGTTGGATTGGGTTCCTTGGCTAAAGTGTTGCCGCCATTTTGGGCCTCATCCGCTCTAGAATACAATATCTATAAAAATGGTTTTTAAAATTTTATTCCCTTGGGTTTGATTGCCATCGGACTTTATTTACCAAAACATTAAATAGTTTTATGATGTAAACTACAAATTTGGTAATTTTAATATTCTTGACGAATGCTGAAGTTGTGAAAAATGTAACGATATTTCCCACAATAAATACGAGAAATGGTAAATGAATGACATAAAATATTAATTAATTACTCACCTGATGTGTCAGCAGAACAACAGTTACAACTAAAATGTTTTTTAAAATATTAATATGATATGTATTCATTATTTTCCTTTACTTTATAATCTAAGGTGAGCAGGGATGAACTATTACGTACTAAGTAAGTACAAATGTTTAATAGATGGAATAAAATTCACGACAGGTATAATGCTAGCAAACCTATATTGGAGGTATGTATGTTATAAAATAAATTGTAGCCCTTGGCACAGGTTCAACTTCTCATTTTTCATCTGATCATAACAATCTTATATCAATTGAATTAATTACTTACGTCCATTGAATGAATTCAACAACGATTCTAATGCTACTGGATAGCTTAACACTAGCTTCTTGTATTAATTTCAATTCCTTTATTTAATGAAAATATGTTTTCAAAGAATGGCATAAAAAGTCTTCCGTTGGTATAAAAATAAAATATATAATAATATAAATAATAATATAAATAATAATAAAAATAATAATATAAATAATAATAAAAATAATAATATAAATAATAATAAAAATAATAATAAAAATAATAATATAAATAATAATATAAATAATAATATAAATAATAATATAAATAATAATATAAATCTACTCTATTATAAAACCGTTGTGACGTCCGTCTGTCCTGTATTCGGTCACGCTTTAGTAATGGGCAAATGGGTTGACTTGGTCAACATATTTGATGGGGCTGACTTGGTCATTTAAACGTTAACGGTTGACTTGGTCAAACCGCCGGTTACTGTTATCAGCCATTACGATATAATAATATGAATGCATCGTTGATAGGGGAATGCTGGGCGAATAGGCTGCACGACAGCCCCGCGAAGGCGCGCAGCCAAGTGTATGTCAACGCGCTTGTAATAAACTAAATAATAAAAATATATAAGCATGTTGAAATAGATGATTACAAAATACATTAAATCGTGGAAATATTTCGAACGCATATCTAAAATGAGCAATCAGCTAATTGTAAGATAAGATGCAGTAACTTTATTAAAAATTTACGAATTACATAAAACAAAAATATGGACATAATAGATATTAATAAACAAAACTAATCTATACCGTTTCAGTACTTGAAAATTACGCAGGACATTAAAAATTATAATAAAAGTTGTAATTATTGTAATGGGACAAGATGTTTGCCATAATAAAAATGTCAATTTCAATTTTAACTGTACAACGGAATTAATTGTAGAAGGGATTATAAGTAACCCAATGAGCTTTGTCCTGTGTGCTGGCGCTGGAATGCGAGGTAAACAATGATTTGTAAGTCTCACTCGCTTTGGGATCTTTCGAGACGCTATATTTGCCAGTTAATGTTTCCGGCCTCTTTTCCAGTGCATATGGAGTTTTACTAGGTAAAATCTTGGATTTTTTACTTGAGGATGAACCCGCAGCACTTTCTTCCACGCCAAGGCCTTTCTTCCTTTTGGAGACTTCCAAAGAGGTTTTACTGCTGGAAGCTTCCGAATTATTATTTCCATTAACTGCTACTGACCCATCATCTTCGATTTTGACGACAGTAGAAGATGCCACTTCTTCATTCTTCTGCTTCTTCGATTTCTTGCCATTCTTAGCTTTCTCCCTTCGTGCTTCCATCTTTTCCCGGATTTGAGTCAGCTCCTCCTCCTCCGCTGGATTTATTAGGATGACATCGCTAGGGGTGAAGGGTTTCTGGCACCTTTATAAAAAAAAAGTAGCAATAATTACTAACTTTCTCCTTATTTAATTTAAATAAATAAATAATTTTTATTATTTTAAAATTATTATAATCTTAATTTATAAATAACTAAACTTAAATTAATAATTACTTCAAGCATTCCTGAGTCAGAGCTCCAGCCTTGGTGCTTCCCCCAATTTCTTTAATAGCCCGTTCACTCAGGACACATCCACAGGTCCAAATGAAAACAAATCTGAATTTGCCATTCATCTCTTGTCCCACCACTGGGCAGATCCATTGGGCGGTTTGGGTATCAACATAGCCATCGCCCTGCTGGTCCTCGTTGTTGTCCTCGGTATAAGCGGGGTTCTCGGTGAGCTTGAGCTCCTTCACGTCCCGAAGACTCTTCAAGTGAGAGACGACTTCGGTGGCCTTGGATTTATCCAGGAGCACTTCAATAATCGCGTCCTTGTTGTACATTCGACCCAATTCACAGCCCACAACGGGAGTTTGCAAAGGTTGCTGGGACACTGCACAGTGTTTCCATCGGAAGGCTCTTTCCGCATTTTGGTCTTTCTGTTTGAATTAAAATCCAATACAATATATCTTCAATTGTTTAAGAAAATAATAAAGTAAATAATAACATAAATAGGAATATTTATAAAAAAATAAATATTACATACATATAATAAAATAAATATTGCATACATATAATAAAATAAATATTATATACATATAATAAAATAATTATTAAATACATATAATAAAATAAATAACATAAAAGTAATACCTGTTCAGGCTTCTTCTTCGTCCGGACAAGTTCATCCCTCTTGGGGATCGTGCCACCATCGCAACCCATTGCAGCCAAGTATGGAAATTACTTTAAGAATAAACTTACAATAAATAGATAAAATTTGGAAATTTTTAGATAAGTTAATTAATAATTATTTAATTTAAACTGCCTACTAATTCCGTCGCCCTTATTAAGCGAAGTAAGCAAAAGAAGTTTCTAATGTAATTTTGAAGCTTCCCATTCGAAACACGTGGATCTGGCTCAAGTGACGCATATTGGCCAATTTGAATTTCATGGCGGGAAATAAAGAAGGAAACGATTTTTTGGATTTGGTGGGAATTCAAGCAAGGTCGGGTTGAATTGTTGAATTTTCTTGAAATTTGGGAAGTGGGGATCTTGGAGAAAATTGTATAGTTTAAAGTTTAGACAATTTTTAACGGTCAACTGAACGGGTCGAGGGTTGATGTGTTTTTAATTTGCAAATTATGACATTTATGGAGTGAAATTTTGCTGGAATATATGATATAAGTGTGAATTCAGACATTTTATTATTTATTTATTTATTTTTCCATTTTTAATTGTGTGCAGTGAATTAAGGTCGGGATTCAGTATGTATACAGAACAAATTCAGGAATCCTTCGGAGCTGGTGCTCGAGATTGTCAAGGTCAAGGTTATTTTTGTAATTTTAATATATGAAAAAAAGGTTGTTTTTTATGTTGAAAGAAATAATTAATTATGTAATAGAAATAAAATAGAAAAATTGTAGAAATATTTAATAAAAATAAATAAATAATTAAATAAATAATTAAATAAGTAATAATAAAAATGAATTCTTAAATTTTACAGGGGAATCATCAAGAAGAAGCGCAGCCATCCCCCGGCGGAAGAGGAAATTCCCCGGCCCGGCCGGAATTCTTCCGGACTTGACAGACCCGGAAATTATTAACTTGGACAGGTCACACGACCCGATTGCTCAACGGGTTGCAGCTACTATTTCCAGCAGTCAGAGAAGAGGCAGGACTCGATCTCGGTCACCGTCCCCGCTATTCTCAACCCAAGCGGAAAAGCATTTGTCCTTCCTCTCGCAAGGTCCTCAGCAGGAATTGGCGAAGCAGTTGAGTCTCAATGATGGCGATGAGAATTGTCCCACGAAATTAATGAACATCAACTGGATACACACCAATGCAGCCAGATTTATTTCCGGGGCAAAGGTCCCGTTCCTTTTGGGAGTTCTGCTGGATGCTCCGGAATTGCCGAATAGCAACCACGTTCAAAAGAAGACTCCCTGTGTGAAGATTGTTGATTCTAGTGGTAATTCTAATTTGTATTTTTTAAATTGATTAATCAAAATTATTATTTGATTTTAATGTATTGGATAGCACGTTTGACCTTGATATTGTAGACTTTATAATTTTTTTTATTTTTATTCATTTTAGGGACTATTGAGGCTGCATTTGACCCTTCGTTCGTCAAGCTTCATGGAAAGGATCTCAAGCCTGGATCTGCTGTTGCTGTCACGAGTGTAAGTTTATTATAGTATAAAGATTCAAAATTATGGATATTGAAATAATTGTGTTCAAACTTTTTTTTACCTCATTTATTTTTTTAAATAATAAACGTTAATATTTAATTAAAAACTAATTTTTGTATTGAAATACAACAGGCTGGCCTCCTGCATTTCAAGAGAAACATCATTTTAACAATCACGTCAAAAAACGTCATAGGACTAGCGTCTTCGCTTTCAGAATCTCAACCAAATAATGTACGGACGGACAAAAATAAAAATTCCGACAAGACAGCTTCTATGATCACGGAGAACGGCGTGAAGATAGTTTTCTTGTCAGATTTCTCAGTTGATAACGTCCTTAAAAGCTACCGTCAATTTTGTGACCCCGTGGTTACTAGACAACAATATCTTCAGAACGAGCGTACAAAAGAAATTGCTCCCAGAAAAGAGAACCCCACTCTATTTACTCATATTTCTTCGGACACTGACTCATGTGGAGAATTCTTTTTCAATTTTGACGAAGATGACGAATTGTTTTTAGCCTGTGATACGGAGCAATATTTAAGCAGTCAACAGCAGCAACAACAACACGAAGCAAACAAATCAGAACTGATTCCCAATCCACCAAAAAGTTCTTCTTCAGGATCAAATCAAACGTCAAATCTTTCTCCGTCCAAGGCATCCAGCTCATCACAATCGAGAGATGTAAATGTAACTGTCGTTACATCACTGACCAGTCCTAAACATAAACCTGCTTCTTCTCCAGTGAAGAGTCCTAAACATGTAGCAATTCCTGCTAGAATCCAAAATCAAAATTATGATTTGGAAGCTTTTGACGACGAAGATGATTGGGATTTGGTTAATTCCTGTGACATTTTCGAGTCTACGCAGTGCACTCCAGGTATTGTGAATAGGGTGGAAGCTACTGAAGAAAACTTGAGCTTACATAGTACTGAAGAATTAAAAGCCCGTTCTATAGACCAATCTGCTGTTCCTAAAGACGATTTGGACGATGATTCAGATTTCTTTAATGAGATTGAAGAAGAACTGAATGACATTTAGGATTTAGTTAAATAACACTATTCGTATTTAATTCTGTTTCTCCTTTCAATTTCTTTTACATTGCTAATTCTCTATTCTCGTAATAAGTTTCTATTATCTATTTTTATCGTAATAAAAATATTACAAAGTTACAAATATATGTATCGCATCCACTTAAATTATTTATCTCTATAAAAGCTTTACTAATCGAATGCTTCATTAAATTTGATAATGCATTATTTCCCTTTTTTGTCGTCTGCAGGCCGTATATCAACAATGTCTGTACATCTTCTTATAGTTTCAGGAGGAAGAATCGGTCTAAAATAATACATGGATAATAGTTTATTATTAATTAGCGCATTTTAAATAAACAATTTTATTTAAATTAATATTTTTTTATTAATATTATTTATTATTATTATTAACAATATTACCAACTGCAAACTTACAAAACTGAATGGAATAGCCGTAAGTAGCCAGGTGCATAGATATGCTCCTGGTTGTGAAGTGTTCCGTACAAAATCTTTGAAGCCACGTAGTCCGGTTTGAGTTGTGGGAACATGAACGGATATTTCCTAAATTGCAACAAAATCACATCAAACAGAAATTTAACATAACAAAACAAGACTTTTTTAATTATTATTAACTTTAATTTTATTAGAGAAAGAGTAAAAATAATTAATAAATTAGTAATTAAGTAAATAATTACATAGACTGAAGTCTAGCTTCCTTTGTCAGATCCGTCACCGTATGATGAGGATAGACTAGGCTAACCACAATATTATGTGGTTCAGGCAGGCTTCTCAAATCTTCTTTGACACTCTCAATATAACCTTGTATAGCGCACTTGGAAGCGATATAAGCCGAGCCATTAGGCCCTGCTCCAAAAGCCATGACCGAGCAAGTTTCAATGACATGACCGGATTTCCTAGCGATCATGCTAGGGAGGAACTCTCGGAGTGTCCAGCAGTGGGCGAGGATGTTGACGTCGAAAACTCTCCTAACCATTGCAGGATCTGTGTTCCACCCGACCGCGATTTCTCCGGGAATACCCGCGTTGTTGAAGAGCATTGTGACTTCACCGACTTCCTGACGTACCTGTGACCACCAAAAATTATTCGTGAAAAGTTATACTTATAAAACATTCTTCAAAATTAAAAATCCTGTTTAACACACGATTCCAACGCAAGTTATCTGCTGCCATTAGCAAAGAACATTTTTATTTTTAAAAACAAACCCTTCGAGCAGCATCCTCTACTTCTTTCTGATTCCCGACGTCCAAAGTATAACCCGAGGCCTTTTTAACCCCAAGAGATCTCAGTTCTTGAATTAATTTATCATTCGAAACTTTATCTTTATCCCAAGATATTATAGTTAAGAACTGTTCCAGCTTCACCAGCTGCAGACAAATCTCCCGACCGATTCCGTTAGCACCTCCAGTGATCTTTGATAAATATGATAAAACATTTATTTTACAAAATAATTCCTGTCATTATTTAAATAACATTATGATAATAACAAATTAATTAATTAAATAAATAACGTAAGTAAACAGTAAATTAAAGAAATTAATACCAATATCACTTCATTCCTGAGACTCTTCGGGGGGCCGGGAAATAACAAACAAAATCCCTTGCTAGCATAAATAAATAAAGTATAAAATCCTAAAACCATTAACTCTAAGAAAAATCGGAAATACACAAGAATCTCTTGAATGCTCTCCATGTTGAAGTTCCTTCAGTTATACTGAACTAAAAGTATTACTAAATCTTTATCATATTTATATATTTAATAATTATTATTATAATTACATATATAAGTAATTTTATAAAACTCCATCGCCGGCCATAAAAACAATTGTATGTTGCCTCCAACTCATTGTTATAATTGATGAAAATAAATGCGCTCGTTAAACTCCAACTTTTTGCTAATGATAAATTTCTCACGCGATTGTCGGTGTAGGTAATTACAAAACTTAAATATGTGTTTTTTGCAATTTAATACTTTAAACATTTAACTGTAACATGGATGACTGGTGTTTCTATGTAAAGCTGTCCTTCAAAAAATAAAATCAAAATGTGTGTGAAATTGTGACCAGTGAAGTTTTTAAATTATTTTTAAGAAACAAGGATTTCTCCAGTGGGTCCGTCTACTACTTATAAGCAATTTGGAGTTTACTTGTCTTGTATAGCCGTAGCCAGTTCTCAATTTCTCATTTGTTTACTTTAGGTTTTACTATACTTACGTATACTAGTAACATATAACATAGTACAACATACAAATATGTACAATGGCACTGAATGAAATACAAATACTATTTCATAGCATTATCAAGTAGACTTTGTATTTATTTATTTTATTTTTTTGTTGGTTATTTACATTACATAAATAATTTTAAGACTTTCTTTAAGACATTGCTTTTTGGATATTTTGTAAATAATTGGATTTTAAAAACACTTGTAAATAATTTCAGGATTTAAAAAAAAATTCTAAAATAAATTAAAAAATGTTTACAATTTTTTAAAAATAATTTTGAAATCTTTAACAATTTCGTACATAATTGCATGGCGGTTTCAATTTTAATAAAAAAACCTAAAATTTTAATGTATGTTAATATATGTACATATGTCACCGTAATTGTTTCTTATTTGGCATTTATTTTATTTACATTTTTCGTATTGGATTTGGTTTAATTTTTGTGAACATTATTTCAAATTAAGAAGCCTCGAATTTGTAATTAATACAAATAATTCTTTTATTTTATTAGATTATTAAGTATCACTAAACATTAAAAGCATTCCGCAATCATCAGTAATCGACAACTAGCAGAGTAACAAGGGTTAAACATTTAAGCAGCAAAGCAAAAAGCAACCGCTGCTATAAAATATTTGAACATCGTCGATGACCCACGGGTCGTATCACAAAAGGTCAGAATAATTATAAAATATATGACCTCCCAATTTCCAAGTAGTAACATATTGATATTGTATGTTTTAATTATATTTGTATACTACAATTTGTATTTTTGATACTATAATAATATCAATAGTGCTGATAAGCTCAATAATAAAAGAAGCAAGATAATAAAAATTATTATATAGTATGAATGAAATACCATTTATTATGCAGTCCATAAGCAAAAAGGGAAAAACTCCACTTGTACTTACAAGGAGTTCCAAGACTCTAGTATAGCCAGAATACTTTTTGTGAGTATTTTTTGTTAACTCTGAAATCATTAAATATTATTCAACCCTTTTGGTATATGCGTGTACAATTGGAAGCAAAGGGTTAATAAATCCTTGGAATGAGGCAAAGTTTGAAGGACATTTTTAGTACATTAGCAAAGCTCTTAACCATTTAAAATTATACTTTTTAGTAATTAGTAAACTCCCACACACCTGAGCATAAATACTTTTGTAGTCTATATAATTTAACATTGTAAACAACATCTTTCTTATTGCGAAGGTTCCCATATAAGCAAAAAGCTTCGTACTTGACTTGGACTTATCCTTACTATATGAGATATGGGAGCTGAGCAAAGTGTGTTTGCGTAAGTAAAATAATTTTAAAGCAATATATTATTTATTTATTTGTATTATATTCGTAATATAAATTTGTCTTTTACAGTCCCGCAGCTGCTTCTGACTTTGTCAGTTTCTATATTAACGGGGAGTTGCACGAGGGTAAGCGAAAACATAATTTAATTAAATGACAATAATGGAAACATTCAATATCATGAGAATATACGGGAATAGCAATACTATTATGTGATTACAAAGAAATAAAGTTAGCTGGAGCTCACATTACTTATCACTATAGAAATAATTTTGTATTTTGTCAGTCCGCACTAACGATGGAAAGTTTAGTCCGACTTCCAAGCTGGTGGATTACATTCGGGAAGAAGCGAGACTCACCGGGACGAAATTCATGTGCCGGGAAGGCGGTTGCGGGGCTTGTGTTGTCACTGTGAAATACCGAAATGCTTCGGGTCAGCTTGTTATTAGGGCCGCCAATTCGGTAGGCAATTTATTTGTCATAAATACAGAGTAAATAATATAATAAATAATATAATAAATAATATAATAAATAATATAATAAATAATATAATAAATAATATAATAAAT
>JAQGAK010005326.1:0-10421 GCA_034696945.1 Lipothrix lubbocki | reverse complement strand
AAATTTCTAAAACGTGTACTTTGCATCACAAATTGAGAAAAAGAACTGTTTCTCTGTTCTCGCCCCAGCTTTTGTAATACTAATAAAAATACTAAAATTAAAATACTCATAAAAATACAAAAATTAAAATACTCATACAAATACTACAATTATAATACTAAGAAAAATGCTAAAATTATAATACTAAGAAAAATGCTAAAATTATAATACTAATAGAACTACTTACATAATTACTACTAAAATTAACAATACTAAAATAATAACGCTGTAATAAAAATACTAAAATAATAACGCTGTAATAAAACAACTAAAATAATAACGCTGTAATAAAAATACTTAAATAATAACGCTGTAATAAAAATACTAAAGTAGTACTACTAAAATTAGCAACACTAACTAATTGTTCTTATTTTAGCACTGATAATTTCAGTATGTATTACTATTATTTTATTAAAATTTTAGTATTGCTAATTTTAGTATGTAATATTATTAAAAGATTATTATTTAGTTTGTTAGTTTTAGTATTTTTTTATTTTTGTAGTTTTATCACATTATTGCTTTAGTACTGTTAATTTATGTATTATAATTTTAATATGGCTAATTTTGTAGTATTTACTTTAGTATTCCTAATTTAGGTGTTCTTATTTTGGGTAATACTAATTTCACTATTTTTATTTTAGTATCGGTAATTTTAGTAACAATGATTTTAATATGAATATTTTAGTATTACTGCTAATTTTAGTACTATTATTTAACATTCGGAAATAAGAATCTATTAACGTGATTGCTGAGTAACTAAATCTACTTCTTCATTCCCCATTCGAGCTGCGCATTAATTTCTATTAATTAGGATAAATATAACTTTTTACTATACGGGATTTCGCAGTGTAGTTAACGATCCTTGACATTTTGACATTCGAAGAAGGATTCCTGGGTCTAAATTGTAAGCTTCGCAGAATAAATTTTAACTCTTCCACGTGCTTGATTGACATTGAAGGTTTAATTCTGGATAAAGATTCAAGACTTAGAGAACGAGGTAGTATTATGTATTACATGGCTAATTTATTACAGACAAAACTGGCTGAAACCGGATCTATCTCTGAGATAGCTGCGTCGCAAACTATTTTCTTGTATTTGATGGTAAATTATTGTAATAAATTCGACCTTACAAATTATTTTTCCTGCCATTTTAACCTTCAACACCACACACAGTATTTATTCAGAAAATATATTCTGTTCTTCGAGAGTGAGAGAGCCAAAATCGAATGCTTCAAGGAATTCATTTAAACCTTTCCACGTGCTTGATTGACATTTGGAAAGTAGCTTTGCCGACGGTGTAAAACTATGGCTTATGCAAACATTGAAATAACTCATTGTACTTATAGGTTTGTGGGTATAAAAGCTGGAATCCTTAACCATTGCTAATCAGTAATCCTTTCGCTGTCTTCAAGAAAACAAGCACCAAAGCTGAAAAATAACTGCAACCATGAAGGTTCTCTCGGTCGTACTTTTGCTTGCTTGCGTTGGGTTGTCGTTGTCGTGGTCGTTGATAAGGCCGTTGGCGTTGTCGGTGTCAAAGGACCTGGAGGACGGTGAGAAATTTAGATTTTAACTCATTAATACAGTAGGTTCAACTTAATGTTGAAGCCTTTTTATAATTTCAGTGTACAATATGGAACATCTCTCATAGAGAGCACCAATTGCGTATACCATACATAAAAGCTTGTGCGAAAAAACATTTCTTAGATTCAATATGCATAAATTTAGTATTTTAATACCAATATAATTTTTAATAAATTTTAATATTTTTTATTTCACAGATCTTGAACGGTGTAAGTAATGTAATTTGAAAAAATATAAATTATATCATTTGCTAATTGTACCAGCTTTGAATTTGTTTCCGAGTTGGTTTGCAATTAATTTGTACATGTAGTTGACAAGTATGTTCCAAACAAATGGTCACCAATAAATTGTGTTTTTATTTTAAAGGTTTTCATTACAATAAAGATCTAGAGCATTGTAAGTAATTTTTCTGCAAGAATATTTTGGCAGTTGTTGCTACTCCGTTGGTAATACAAAGTTAACTCAAAGTATAAGAGTTACCAAGTCATGTACTAAATGCAGGAAGTTGCTGTATTTTAGAATTTTCAATCCCCTTTCATCAACGCGTATAAAATTTATTATCAAATCTAACACGTTTTAAGGCTTCTATTAGGGTTAACATTTTTGTCGGGGCACCGATTATGTTTAGTTCTAAAATTCAACTGGACAGAATTATTTTCCCGTCTAAAATTATTTCAGAAAAAGTTTTTGTCCCCAAGTTGTTTGCCCTTAGCCCAATCTTCGGAACATCTCGTTTCGACCATTTTTGTTAAATTGTTTAAGCAATAATTGTTTTTTAACCAGTCTTTATTTTATTATGTGATATTACTACTTACTAGTGAACACCTATCCGTATTCACTAAGGCTACTATTAAAGATATTCATAGCACAATGCCCCAGTGTACTAACACCAACTTTGTGCTAATGTTTAAACAGTCCTCAAACTTGTACTCACGTTTAAACATATAGTGTACTTGAAATGTTGAACGATTTGATAGTTTCCGAGTTTATATACTGACACCGACATGTAATGAACATGCGTAAATTGTACTATTGCTGACGATATTTGTCGCATTTTGATTACAGAAGATATCTGGAATAAATAATAACAATACTATAAATTTATTCAACTCTAGATTTACAGCACTTTCAAAATTTCCTGATGGGTTGCCAAGAAAGTAAGTAAACACTTTTGCAGAAACTTTGGTTATCTTTTAATATCAAAATTGTACAAATACATTCCCTCAAAATACAAATAACAATATACATTTTTTATTTTACGAAAATACAAATGACAAAATACATTTGCTTATCAGCAAAATACAAATTACATAATAGATTCTCAATTTCAAGAAAAAAAGTTAGTACAAAGTACAAAATACATTTCGTTCTCAGCAAAATACAGCTTACTAAATTCAAAATACATTTTTTCGCCACGAAAATTCAAAAACAATTGCTTGAAGTGTATGCAAAATGCATATGCATTATGTAATTCCGCAAAGTTGCAGATACCACAAGCCTATTTCCCTAATCTTTACTCTTTACTCCGCACTTTTTTAATTTTTTAAATCTTTATACCGTACTCTTCACTTTTCATTTTACAATAAAACCAGTTTTTGGAGATAAAAAGTGCAAATTTACCCCTACTTTTCAATTTTGTTTTCAAAGTCGACGATGACTGCATAAATTTCAATAAAAATTTGAAAAGAAGCTGTAAATTTGCACTTTTTATCTTCAAAAACTGATTTTACTGTGAAATGAAAACTACTCCACATATATTTGTATGTGTGACTTTTTCCAACGCACTATAGTATGTAGGGCAAAACGTTCGAATTTCGTTTTCTTTTGGGTAAATACATACTAGTGAATTTACTGTGAGGACAATGAGGAATGAGAAATTTCATTTAGTGAAACACCTTAATGATAACTTGATCGATACTCAAAACACAAATAACAAAAAATATTTTAAACCCGCTTAACTTCAGAACACAAAACACATTTTAAACATGTGGAACATCACCATGCATACAAAATATTTGTAGTTTTTTATGAAACTTCAAAATGAAATAAAAATTTTAAAGAAGCTTGAAATACAGTTATTTTGTTATAATAATGCACATGTACTAACAGTCGTTGGCGAACTCAATGAAGACAATTTCAACGCCTGCCTGAAAGAGGAATCAGTTAGAAAATTCCTGGATGGTAAGTAAACGTTTTTTCAGAAGCTTTCAATGTGTTCTTAGGTACTTTTAGTCCCACATTGATTTAATTAATTAATCAATTAGATTTAATCTAATGCAATTCTGTTTACAATATATATCAGGCCAAAATAATAACAATTTATAATAATTTATTTAGATAATATTCTGCGATGCTTAGAAATGTCCAGAGGTGAGTAAACGTTTTAGCAGAAACTTGGTCTCTTATAATGTGTTTGTAGGCATTAACCAATCCGTATTGATTCAAATAAAACGGAACTATTTTATTAAATTATAGAAAATAAATACACGTTTTTAAGTAAAATATTCAAATGCAACCGAAAGGCATACAGTTTTCTTGGACTTAATGCCTAGTTGTGATTTTATAGATTAAAGTGATCTGACGCCTCCCTAATTCGCTCTTGATACCGATGTTGTATGACCTCTAAACCGATGGCCTGACCTCTGAACCTTCTATTGTACCTTCAATAAAATTTCAAAAACAACCATAGTATTTAATTACTTTAAACTATTACTTGATTAGAATCTCGTCCAATTCAAAATTAAATTGTAATTTACTTTACCATCCAAACCTCTACTTTTAATTCAAAATTAATGTCAAACAATTTGGACGAGTTTAGCTATAGTTATCAACATATTAGTAGTTTGATTGATGAAGCTTTCTTGATTTCAACTGGAGTGCTATCTTCCATGTTCAAATGTATAGTCGACTTTGTCTGAAAACTTCCCTAATGTGCTAAATAAAATATATTTGCCAAAATCAATTGTATTGTATTTTTTAACTGTCGGTGCATTAGTATTCTGAATGAGTATTGCCGAAATTTCATTACACATTACTTATGTAATTCGGTTTTACTTGTTGTTTGCCTTGCATTTCCACTTTCATTGGTGATATTTTGATCGCAAAGAAGGGTACACATACATTGTACATTTGTTACATTTATGCATATACGTTGTCAGGGAAATGACACATTTTGTGTTTCCAGCAACTGCAAAGTTTTTGTTCAAAAGAGAACAATTTCCATTACAAATCTTACAACTTTAATCTACAACCGTGTAGATTGTTGTTATGCATCAGATCTGCTCAATGTTTATTCATCGCATCAAAATTACGTTTAAAGAAATTTATTTCTAAGGAGGGGGTATTTAATTGTAATACATGTACGTTGTGCATTAAATGTGTTATAAAGAGGGCAGTAACAATACTCACAAACATTGGAGTTTCTATTTCAATATAATAACAAGCCTCTTCATATAAACTCAAGGCAATTCATGCCGCTGGGTGTAATAAATTATTGCAGAAATCGCCCAATGTTTCACAATGTAAATTATAATAATTCCAAGTTTGCAAACAGTTCTTCTGAGTGTAAATATTAGTAAGTGTCTTCTATTTACACTATTGTTTTCGAGTTTGGATTTTATGAAAAATCTAAAAAACCGCTTCGCAATTTTGACAAATCTTTCAAAAATGTGCAAAAAGTGATGTGACACATAAGCTAGACGACAGAATCTCGCAAAATCGACGTGTGAAACAGATTATTGCTTTTAATTTCTTTTTTATATTTGTTAGGCAGTCACGTTTTTTAAATGACATCATGTGGGGGGTCAAAGGTCAGCGACCTTTGGAGGTAACGGAGGACAATTTGCGTCTTGTGGTGCCAATATTCATGGGAAGAATTTTATATATGGAATTAATTTTGAAAAATATCCCTAGTAATGTAAACGTAAGGTCCGTCAACATTTTTGTAAAAATTCACGTTTGCCCCGTTGTCGCTTCAATTTTTCTAATTTTTTGCAAAAATACGGCGTTTTTCCTTATATTTTTCTTTTAGGTTCTTCCGCTGTGCTTTTGTTGAGTAATGTTAATTAATTTCTATTATAAGATTCTTTTTTTACTCATTCCCCCATAATTATTTCTTTCTTCATCTAATGCGCAATCTAAGCTAATGTTCAATAGTATTTATATGTAATTACATACATGTTTGCTTTATCCCACAAAAAGTTCCAATCAACTCCCCTCATAGTTGTCGCAAGTAATAACATTTATTCCGTTAAATAAAACTAGGTTAAATTAAGCGTTTATTGACTCATCAATTTCTACACCCACTGATCTCTTCGGAAACTTTTTATGTTGTAATTTTCCTAAACGTTTGAATTTAAAGAAATCAATATGAAATTCAAGGTGACATTGAGTACAAGAACAATCACGACTTCTCAGGCCAAAATAAGTCTTTAAATAAAAAATTTCCTGTAATTTTCTTTCTAGAATGACAGTTTCCAACGAAACTTCCACATTCTCTCACTATCTTTTTACATATGTGTACATATGCATTTGGGTTGCACAGGACGCTTAGCCACGCTTAGTCACGTCTGACGATGACGCTGACGTGATGAGTCAATGCTTTATTGGCATAGTTTTATTCTGCAGTATGTACTTCTGTATACATAATTATGTTTACAGACAGCATATAAACAATTGTGATATAATATTTATTTAATTTTGATTTGATTACATAGTGTACATATACATATATGCGTAGAATAATCATATTTTGAGTAATCATTTTATACATCTTAAAATATTTGCATTCTATTCATCAGTGTGGAAGATTCACTCGAGAAAGCAAAACATACGGTGCCATAGAGAGGAATACAATTTATTGACACTTGCAAGATGAGCAACAACGCATTTAGACTGGTGGACGATTGTTCCAACGCCGGGGAACAAGTATTCTCAAATCATTTGGTAAGAAATTGATCACGATTAAATTTGATACTGTATTGCTTAAAATTGATTGTCTTTTTGTTAATTTTAAATTTGTTAATTTAAAATTTGTTAATTTTAAACTTGTTAATTTGTTAGAATTTTAAATTATTATTTACAGTTTGTATTATTCGAAAATTTTAAAATTAAATCTCACCAATAATATGACCTTGGTGAGGAAAATCGTCACGAAATTGCTCTGATTGTCCTTTAGATAAATAAATCTTACAATGTGATAATAATATAAATCCTTTTTTATTCCCCACCAGTTACTCGCCCTGATTTCCAATGACCTGTCTACCCAAGACTTGTTACGCGCCTCCGTAGTTAACTGGTCCTGGTACAGAAAGTTCCGCGACATTCTCAACAAACGGAGTAAAACCCGGGAAGTCTCCATCCAGATTGGTTCCGTTGCCAGTCGTTGCCGAGCTCTTAAAAAACTAAATGATAGCCTGCCGAATTTTTTTGAGGAAATCCATTTCCACGGAATTTACCAGAAGTACAAGCGTGTCAAGCCCCGTTATGGCACTAGTGACTCAACCTGCCAAGACTGTCTGAACAAGAAGAATGACGATCCAGCCCAATTAACTTCAGAGGACGGTTCAAAAGTGGATGACCTGGGAAAATTGTACGGGAATATTTTGGCTAAAATCAAATTTAAATACATTCGGTTTGAAGCCTCTTTAGAAGTGACATGTCCCTTTGCTCAGTTTATGAAACGGGTGATTCGAGACAATGCCGGTACGGTGGTTGAGATGAAATTCAAGGACTCCGTGGGTATCTCAGAACACCGAGAATCCTGCGAATTTTTCCTGGACCATGCAAATCAAAAAGATGATGGTATTCCAACATTTCCTAACCTACAAGTTTTGGAAATTAGACGCTTTGGACTTCGTCAGCCCTTGATTGCTCCATCTTTGCAGGCTCTACAGGATTTTTTCTACAGCCCTGTTATTGAGTCCATAATGCCGACATTAAAGTTCTTCCCACTTAGAACCGTGACCAGGTTTGTTTTGCGAAGTGAAGCGCTCCGGTCAAAGGTTGATTTGGATTTGTTCCAAAGTTTCAAGCTGAAGGCTCAAAATTTGAAGATTGGTTCCGAGGAAGACCCAATGACTACAACAGACGTGATTGAATCGGAAGAGCACCGCCTTAATGTTTTTAAGCTTGGGACAATCTGCTCAGCTAGTGTAACTTCGTTGTGGTGTCCAATTTCGTACTTCTTGGCTTTTACTACAATGGGAATAAGTGAATCATTATTGCTCAACAACAACAAGATCAACATCTTCTTCAAGCTCAAAAAATTAAAATTGTATGGTCAAATGAATACAGTTATATTGGATTGGATTTTATCTGCAGATGGAACCACTAATGCTTTTCCTCAGCTGGACAAACTATATTTGAATTATTCAGAAGCGGCCATGTGTACTAATGAGTTCAAAGGGGAACTCAACACCCCGTGTATTTTCCCCGGGGTGAAATTCTTACATCTCAATATAACGGGCACTGTCTCTGATTTGACTGTCCGGGTCCTGAAGACTTTCAAACAGCTGCGCCATCTCTCGCTCGGTTTTGACTTAAACCCTTTGGAGTCCTTTGGTTGCATTGAAATGGGGATTTCCGATTGGGAACGGCTGGGTGAAGTGAGTCTTCTTTTGGACGCGGTTAAATGCGTCAACGGAAATGAGTATTACCCTAATCCAAATTGCAATAATATTGCCGAAGGCGGGACGCAGCATATTTGTGCTGTGGAATTGGGAGACGCCAGCCCCGTCTCAAATTTCCTAGCCTGTGTTCTCAAACAGAAGGGTAATTTTATTACTCATTTTTTAAGCAGTGAAGATGATTTTTATAACGTTCTTAGAGCAGAATCTAAACGGTCCTCCCTATAATAGTACACTCCGTATAACGGTCCCCACTATAATTGTAGATTTCTTATATAGGTCCTCTCTATAACAAAAGACTTCTTATAATGGTCCTCTCTATAACAGTAGACTCTTTATAACGGTCCTCACTCTAATAATATACTCCTTATAACTGTTCTCTTTTTATAACGGTCCTCTTTATAACAAAAGACTTCTTATAATGGTATTCCCTATAACCGTAGATTCCTTATGACGGTATACTCACTATATAATAATAGAATCCTCACCGTAATAATAGACTCCTCACTATAATAATGTACTCCTCATAACGGTCCTCACTATAATAGTAGACTCCTTATAACAGTCCTCTCTATAATGGTTGACTTACTATAATGGCCGTAGGTGGTCTATTAACATTCATTTTCATTTACAAATTCCTGGCACGCACAAAAACAAGTTCCTTTATCTGGATAAAGACAATTTTCAGTTTTGAACAATCATACAAAATGCCGCTATAAAGAGTCCTAGCGCTGTATGCTAAGCATAATAATTCAGTTTAAAGTTTATCTATTTAGTCTGCTCATACACTGAACTCTCGCTAAAGAGAACGCTATAAATCACCAAAATCAGTCTCTTATATTGGAATTCTCTTATAGAGAGAGCTAGTATGCATATAGCTATGTATGATATGTGGGCCCAAAGGATTTCCTATAGAGAGAATTCTCTTATATGGAGATCTCTAATAGCGAGAGTCCAGTGAATAAAATTATTCTTATAAGGTTATAATTAATACGTGACATATGTACAAATTTAGGAATTCTCAAGCTTAATTTTGCGAGTATCTGTCCAACCAATGAAGGTGGCGTGGGAAGTTCTTATTTGGATTGCCATCCGGAAATTTTGAAGAGGTTCTTGACTCAGCGCAATGTAGCTTGGATGCGCGATATGAATCCGGAGCTAAAGCTGCATTTGGATATACTACTACCATCCACGCCCACGCATGAATATACAGATCATCCTGAATGTAAGGGACATACTACATACTTTAATTATGTACACATTGTTATACTTTGGGTGAAATAGTAAATTATCTGAATTATTTTTTGTAATTAATTCTCAAATAACGCAAAAATATCGTCGATGCAAATGCAAAGTATGGATTATCATTATGTAATTCTAAATAGAAGATGGGATATGAACCAGAATTCAGTGCAATTTTATGAAATACATGTTGAGTGTGATTACATAATTATACGTATTATGTATTGTTTATAGGCTTCAATGACTTGAAAAATTGCATCAAAATTGTAAAATTCGACAATGTGGAAAGTAAGTCTAAAACCAAAGTGCTCCGCTCTTGGGACTTGACCTTTCTAAAAATGGACGACGGGAATGGGATTGAATGAAAACGGGTTAATATGTGCTGAAGCATGGGACGATTGTCATGTTACTGATGACGACGACGCAACGAGCCAGTATTTTTAATTCATTGGGTTTTATTTTACAATATGTACGTCTCTACAAAATTATGCCTACAGACAACGTGTCGGATAGGGAATTGTTACAGTAGATTAAAATTTTTTTTTTAATAAATTGCTTCCTTAATAGTTTCTACAAATCAATTTATTCTTAACAAATTAAAATTGCTTTTGTTATGTTCTATGAATTTGCCCTCAAACAATCAAAATAAAATTGACAGTGACATTAAACACAACAACGATCACGACCAAGGGGGTAATTTTCTTAATTATATAGCATGTGGAAACAAAAACCCTTAATGGCCAAAAAGATCGTCTGGATTTTTCTAAGCATAGACAACATTCATTTTTATTTTCAGCCAAACTGGCAAGTAAATGGAATTTTGTGAGGAAATTTGATCTTTCGTAAATTTTTCCCGCTAAAGGATACACGACAAATTCAATCATAACAAACAGCAGAACGGACATTGTAAACATGGTGTTCATGGCGATA
>JAQGAK010005325.1:0-10422 GCA_034696945.1 Lipothrix lubbocki | reverse complement strand
TCATAATGCTTTCATTTTCATTCCACGGCATCCCCTATGGGTACCGATCATGTGTGCCAAATTTCATGGCTTTAGCATTATTAGCACGGGAGTAGGTTTGTATTATAGTGTTAGTGGGTTTTGAGATTACAGACCCACGGACACACGGACACACGGACA
This sequence comes from Lipothrix lubbocki, assembly GCA_034696945.1. Taxonomy (NCBI): domain Eukaryota; kingdom Metazoa; phylum Arthropoda; class Collembola; order Symphypleona; family Sminthuridae; genus Lipothrix; species Lipothrix lubbocki. The sequence continues at coordinate 10,263 of JAQGAK010005325.1, read as the reverse complement.
CCCGGACACACGGACACACGGACAGACATGTCGCTATGCATTAGGTTCGCTACGCGACCCTAAAAATAAGCTTGAATGAGACTACGAACAAAACAAGTATGCATGTATACTTATTACTTATTTTATTTTCAAATTGTCTCAATATGTATGTTAAATGTAGTACCTACATATTCCAAGATATTGTGCAATGATTTTTGCCACTGGAATAGTAAGTCCACACTTTATATAATGAAAGATGAATAATTCCAAATAAACATTTTAGAACAGCAACCTTGCTCCGCGAGAAAATATTTATTTAAGATGACTTTTCTTTCTTCACACAATTATTCACACAGTTGAAGTTCGTTTTGAAATACATCAAACATCGTGTGCATATCTTGAACAACATTAGGATTATGAAGGCAGACGTGGAAAACAAGCCAAACCATATATGAAGAAGCCTTCTCTCCCACCATCGCTGTTTCATCGCCGGGGATTTCAAATGGTCGGTATTATGTCTTAAAGCATACTCAATCCACCAAGCAGCCACATCCACAGAAGTCATGGGTTGGTCTTGAGCTCGTTGGGCAACCAACTTGGCGTTGTTGGCGTAGCTTCAATTTAAACAAGAAATATGCCGTGTTATATGTACATTACACATGTGAAGACATTCCGTAAATAATTTTAGTAACCATTTAAATAAAACACTAATGTTTGAAAAAATACCTGGGATTGTAAATAATATCATGCAAAGCTGACTGAAAGGATTCCCGCGTGATTTCTGAAAGCTCCAAATGTATCCCGACACCATGTTCAACAGCACTTCTCGCCATGCTGGATTGATCACACCATACTGGAACTACAATCATGGGAACACCATGGTATATCGCTTCTTGAAAGCTCATAGCGCCACCTTGCGATACAAAACCTTTGCACTTCGGATGCGCTTGAATTTGTAAACAAATAATAAAAAATTCGAGCAAAAATAGTTTGATTAAAAATACATACTAATACTGTCAAACAACAAGATGAGAAACAATTACAAGTTTCCACAATTGACAAAAATTATTTTCACTATCAACCAGCAATTAAAAATTAATGAATATATTTATTAGTTTAAAAACATCGTATGCATTCACCCAAAACTTCTTGCTGCGGAAACCATTTCATCGGTAAAACATTACTGGGCAAGTCATCCGGAATATAATCGTTCCATTTCCAAAGAAACCGAACATTTTTAAAGGAGGCCACGGCATCAAAAATGTTTTGTCGAAGTCTCTTCGGCAATTTATTGACGTTAAGTATACTCCCAAAACTGATTAATACAAAATTTTCGACTGGTTCAACGAATTCCAACACATCCTGATTTTAACACCAATAAAATTTCATAAATGTTTTTTATATTTAACTAATTTTAATTAAAATGTTTACTATTAATAGTTCAAGTTACCTTCGGCAAAGTAATATTAGAATGTTTAATATGCATGCCGCCTACAGGCAGAACAAATGGCGGGTAGGATCTTGGATATGCGTAGGGAAATCGTTCATTGGTGAGCACAAGATCCACTCGTTGAATTAGATCATCCACGGATGGAATATTATCCCCGAAACCTTGTGCAACCAATCGATCCAACTTCGGTACAAAGTAAAATTGGTACGTGGCATACCAATAAATTGAATTCAATGCGTAAAACAGTTTATCAGAGATCCAGGGATACGAACTCCCTACTGTAAAGTCTGGGAGCCAAGAGGATTCTATTGGTAGTCCAAGCATTTCTTCATCTGCAGCGTTCAATACTCCTGCAGTATTGAACCAAACTATTTTCGCCGCCATTTTGTACGCCATGACATGAGCCACTTCCTTGATGGGGAAATCTGCTACAATGAGGTCAAAACTACTTGAATTGACGAAATTCACAAAATCCGAATCCGTTAAGAATGCTTCGGATTGGTGAAGCATAGCGTCCCACCAAACAGTTCCTAGTTTCGAGCTGTCATGATGTCTGCTTTTTAACCTTTGAGCCACAGCCTGATCCGCTTCTTGAACAATCCGTCCTCGAATTTTCGCGTAAGGTGCAGTTATATTTACATGTAGAATTCTTGAATCGTTGTCAGATTTTCCAGGGATTAATAGTGCCATTTTGTGACCCCGACCAGCTAAATTTGTTACCAATGGCTGCATTGCCATAATATGGCTGGGACTTCCTAGACCAATGATGAACAAAATATTTTCGGCTTGAATTACTTCTGGAAATAAGCCGAAGAGTCCCAAAAAGATAAATAATAATAATAATTGTATTTTCTTCATTTCGAATTCAATAGTGTATTAGTTTAACACTGACAGAGTTAATTCTTCAAGCTCGTTCTGCTGGGAAACCACGTGTGTGGAAATCCTTCCTGTTGAGTAGCTTTTATTTAATGTGGACTAGTTTTCTTTTCTTATTTTCAATATATACCTTAAAAAGTTATGCAATGACGCAAAAAAAGACAAAATAAAAAACCGATAAGATAATACCATTGGTAAGGAATTTGTGGTTTAATTTTACATGTTCTAGGAATATTATTACGCCGTATTATTTCCCACGTCTATAAGGTATGCTTCAAGAAAATCCCGTCTATCATTTCCCCGTCCAATTAGACTTAAAGTCGATTAGCATGCAAATATATAGCATCATAAATATTGAAAAGAGCAGACACACCGGTTGGATGTTGTAGTTCCCATAGTGTAAATGTAAAAATACGTTTGAAAAAATGTAAGGACGTAAAACATGTGCACGTGCAACAAGTGCACATGATATGAACCGGATTATAATAATGTTATACAAGTATGTACAAGTATGTAGACATTTAATTATAAACAGATCGTAAGCGACGAATCCTAAAGTAATCATGTATATTTCTTTGACAAAGAATTGTTGATAATATGGTTAGCAATCGTTAAATTTGGAAAAATTTGGCCCAAACCATAAATTAACAACAATAACTCTAATAATAAAAATACGAACTCGACCCTAAGAAATCCTTTCATTGTAGTAATTTAAAAAGTAATAAAACGCAGAGGGTCTGTTGGTTGGAATTATTATCATTTTCATACAAGAAGTTTAGAGCTATGATAACATATGTATTTGTATTTCGTATTCAGTAATTTCAGACTTACCCTGAAAGCCCAGAACCCGATGTTTGTAACCTCGAAAATATCAAAAACTCATAGTTTGCAGTCAGTTAGACCCATTTATGTACAAAATTAATTTTTTTTCAATGTCCATGTATTTAAATGGGAGCACTAAATGCCTTCCGGGGATTTGCTGATAGGGACTACACTACTCCGCCGATTTACATGACCATGGACTCAAATGAAAGGAAATTAAATTCTCTAGGTTTAACTTCCTGGGGTTTTTTAAAATTTGCATTCCTTCCTATGACAAAGTGTGATTTAGGGCTCAAAATCTAGGTTTTTCACTGCAAGCTAAATTAGCGACTAAACACAGGTGAGACATTAAAAAGTTACCCTAGGAGCAATGAATTTCAAATTTTTATTTCCCATACCGTTCGTCAGGCAAAATCAAAAAACCTGAAAATGTGAAAAAAAGTCTAAAAAATTGTATCTGAGGGCCAAAAATTTAGTCAATTTTCGACTTTTTTGCAATATTTAATCAAAGATAAATAAAGCTAATGCTAATAACAACCTTTCGTTTAATCGTAAGACGACACATATCTGGTTGATTTTATATACGAAATCCCATTCACATTACTTTTAGCACGACTTACATACAACCTTTGATACCTATCGCATTTCTTGCATAAATTGATTCTGGAATTTGTTTATATACATAAAATAAATCGAAGCAATTTTTTTAGCGTTATGAGTAGTTGCCATTGTCCACACAAACCGAATCATACTACTATAAAATTGGTGTTATTCCGTAACGTCCGTAAGAAATGCGCCATTTAAATTTTACGGTACATTTTGGCGAAGGCGGATATGACGTCCCGCGAAGGATCTACTATTTTCTCGGACGAAACTTAAAAATCTTTTAATTTTGAGCAACCGGATAAATTCTCGAATTTATTATTTCTTCACGTCGACATACTCTTAGCTCATCGTGTTCCAATCCAAACCGCAAGTATGTAAGGTAAAAGACGCAAAACAGAATAAGAATCAGTGAAATGGAGCAGTAAAAATGTACATAGGTAATTGCATATTCGCTTTTCACTTTACTTTATTCATATTAATTATTTCTCAATTTGTTTCCCAGTGCCACAGTTCATGATATAAAACTAAAACTATCGTCTACCTCCCTCAACGTTTTACAAATAATTACGAGTTATATTTTTACATATAATTAGATTCGAATTATGACTTAACTCGTAGGTGCAAGTAAAGTCCTACGCAGTAGATTTTTTACCCCAACAATTATTCGAGCTTCTCATTGGCATGGGATTCTAAATGATCAGATAGTTCGTGCTTGCATGTATCATATTACATAATACATGTAGTTACATTTTTTATGCCGGCGATTTAGATTATTTGATATCAATAGTAAAATTCAGTGTATGTAGATATTCAAGTCTTTTCCGTAGCTTGGTCCTAGACTTTTTAAGCTGAACCAGTTGTTAATTCTTACGACGTCATTTTATTTCCAAAGTATGCCTAATTAGCTCTTATTATCATAATTAGTTTCATGTTTCTTCAAAACTTGTTTCCGACAACGTCCTCGCGTCTTTATAAATTCTCTGCATCATTAAGTTTCTTGCATTGTACATTAATTTATCCATATGATTGCTGGCCAACATTTTAAACATCCAGAGTCTCCTCCATTTTTTTCAAGATAGTTTCTAGAAATCTTTAAAATAGTGTGAATTAAAGCATAATTTCAAAATGAGATATTTTCAAATTCTACACCATACCTTCCAGTTACTCTTATTTTTTGAAGTAACCCGGGCGGAACGAATCTTGTTTTTCATTGGGCTCGGAAGTCACAGTCACCGAGTGGCAATGCAGCCACTGGCAATAAAAATGGCGGATCTCGGCCACGAAGTTACATTTCTCTCTCCGCAAAAAGCCGAAATACCGGATCCAAGGGTGACAGAGTTGAATCTTACCAGACCTTACGAATTACTTGTTGAAAAATCTGCGGTCTTAGTAAATTCTGGAGTTGGAAAACGGTTACATCTGAAGTATTACGACTATGTGTTGACCAACACCTTCTGGTGGGATGCAGTGCTTCTGCAGTCCGAAATCTTCCTAAAGGAGGAGAGCTTTTTGAATTTCGTCAATAATAGCAGTTTTGACGTGATTGTGGCGGACATTATGATCAAAGAAGTGGCCCATGTTGTGGCGTACAAATGGGACGCCAAAATTGTGTGGTTTAACACTGCAGGGTCCCTATTTATGGTGGATGCAGAAATGCTGGGTCTTCCCATTGAATCTTCCTGGCTACCGGATTTCACAGCAGGAAGCCCATATACTTTCATCTCGGATAGCATGTTCTACACCCTGAATTCAATCTCTTGGTATCTTTCCTACCAGTGGTATTTTCTGCCGCGAATAAATCAATTTATTGAAGAGAGTTTTGGTAACGACGTTTCTAACCTGGATGATCTAATTCAAAACGTGGACCTTGTCCTACTCAATGAGCGCTTCCCTTACGCATACCCGCGGTCTCTTCCTCCGTTTGTGCTTCCAGTTGGTGGAATGCATGTTACAAACCTAACCAAGGCCCTACCAAAGGTAATTAAATTAAAATATTTTTATAGTTCAAATGAACTAATTTTAAATGTTAAATGCAAAATGCTGTGCTTTAATTCAAATTATTTCTTACAAAATAATGAGTGGCATAAAACATGAATTTTTTGTATTGCAGCATTTAGAAGATTTTGTTAAACCAGCAGAAAAGTTAGTATTCGTGAGTTTCGGAAGCGCTGTTGATGTCGCTAAATTACCAAAAGAATTGAAAAATCAACTGTTTGATGCTCTGAGCTCTTTTAAGGATGTTCGATTTCTTTGGCGATGGAACGGCGCTTTTCCGGATAATGTACCCGCCAATGTTTTGTTGAATAAGTGGTTCCCTCAGCAGGACATTTTAGGCATGTAAAAATAATAATTTGTACATTAAACTTTATAACGTGTTTATTATTATAATTATTGTATGATCGGGCTCGTCATTCCTACAGCTCACCCAAATTGCAAAGGCTTTGTAACGCACGGTGGCGCCATGAGCTTCCAGCAGTCGATATTTAACGGAGTTCCCATGATAGTTGTTCCTGTTGTATGGGACCAATTACGCATGGCAAGAAGTGCGGTTGAACATGGCGTCGGCATTCATATGGAGCTCTCAGAAATAAATATGGACTCCTTTCAGTTGGCACTACACCAAATCCTACACAATCCTAGGTTTATATAAAATTGTAATTTAAATCTATACTCGATTTTTCACTACTAAAACAAGATTTTTAAAAAATGAATAATTATTGTTGTAGCTATGCACAAAAAGCCAAAATAGTTTCACGACGTGCTAAAGAAGAACCAATGCCTGCAGTGGACTTGGCTGCTTGGTGGATGGAATACATTTTAAGACATGACACTGCTCACTTGAAATCCCCGTCCATGAATCAGCACTGGTGGGAACGGAGGCTCCTTGATGTCTGGTATATAACTTTTACCTTTTTGAGCATTTGCATGTTCCTTTGTTTTCAAACAGTAAAGCTCTGCTTTAATCGCTGTATTTCCAATACTCCAAGAACCAAAAATCAAGTAAAGAATAAGCAAATGTAAAATTATTTTTGAATTTATAAATTCTATTGAAAATTATTTGTAAGCTTAAAAAATTATATTAATTTTTCTGGAATAAACAAAATGTGATATGAAAAAGTCAACAGTCTAACAAAATTTTCAATTATCAATGCTTTAGGCGCATTGTACTAATTTATCTGTATCTTGGAATTAAAATCCGTTCAAGCAGTTATTAAATTATCTTTTGCAAAATTTGACGGGGCATATAATTACTTACATGCATTAAACATTACTAAACGTATTTTGCTACATTAATTAATTAAATTCGTGATCTTGCCCTGAAGATGTTCACAGATTGTGTACGAAAGCTTTGCAAATAAATAAGGATCCTTGTGTTACCACATATCCATTTATTTCGAAAAATGATTAATACATTAATTAATATTTTCCTTCTGGATATGCAAACATTGCACAAGTTATAAACAGTATTACAAGTTTATACGACTAGAAGTTGAGACCGTTGAACTTGACTACGAATGATGATAACATCGTGACAGTAGAGTAACCTTCTTATCAATAATGTATTCATCATTGTACTCAGACTTTTAGACCATTGAGGTAATATTATGATTGTGGGAAAAATTTCTAGCCGATCTTCAGTAGCCCACTCACCCTGCATGCTATTAAGCCTCACGATTAAATTGAACTAATTCTGCTGAATTCACGCAACCAAAGATTTACACTTGAAAGTAGAAAATAGCTTTTATCTAACCCGTGTTTGTGTTAATGACTGATTAATACATTTAACTTTCAAGATAATATCACTTAAAATGTTGGTAAGTACATATTAATAAAAGCCAATAGAAGAGTTCGACTAACATGGAGTGGATTTGTTCCCCTAAATAAACCGAAATACCTATATGTAATTATTTTAGCAACGGACAATGACAATTAATTAAACGTTTAAAAATTGCAACAATAATCTCGGGCAACAACTAGTTGTTTAGTATATCTCCACCCAACTGCGGTCCAGTGGCAACCTAAAAATTATTCCGAATTTAAATATTTACAAATTGTTAGCATTCTTTATTGCTCTACTAATTGTACGTAATTATGGCGAGTACTAATGAAAATAATCAATCTACGGGAAATAAGTACTCAAATCCAATTAGACGCTATTTTGTCATGACATTGCACAATGTGGACAACTTACATCTAATCATTGCGATGTTTACTTTTGGATTGGCTCTCAGCATGCTCGAAATTATTACCGTTGACTTGACGCAATTTCGGGCTTGTACACTTCAGCTGGTTTGGAACAAATCCTACTGTCAGGGGTAAATTTAAATAACAAATATTATTACAACTACTATAATTTCTACCGTACTCAATACTAAACTAGCTTTAAGCCCGTGCTCTGCACGGGAAAATAGTGATTGGTCGTTATGTTGCATTATGCATGGCGCGAGAATTTGAAATCTTACAGAGCTTTACGGCGAATGTAGTATTGTAGATGAGGATTATTTGTAATTTCCCAAAATTTTGTGAAGATCTGGAAGACAAACTACGGAAGTGCAAGATATCGTTGCGGAAATACACATCTGGGAAGCTGTCATACAAAACTTTTTCCCAATCCTGTACGTGCTATTTTTGGGATCTTGGAGTGATCGCTATGGTCGAAAACCTTTCTTTACTTTAGCAATCCTTGGTTCAGCCGTGTCATTTTCGTCTTTACTTATTGCGATTTATTTCGAAAATGCCAGTGCCGCTATCATAACTCTGGTTTCCGTACTACCCCGGGCAGTAACTGGTGGACAGGTTGCTGCAGTAATGGCAATAACGCTATATGTGGCTGATACAACACCGCTGGAATCAAGAACAGTGGTGCTGACATGGGTGACCGCCCTTGTGTCCATTGGGAAAATGATCGGGTTTTCGCTTGTCGGAGCCCTGAAAGAGAGTTATCCCGACAATTACACTCTCATGGTGGGCGTTGGCGGTGGTTTCAACATATTGTCATTTGCTTACACCATGTTTGTGGTGCGTCATGTCCGACAGGATTCGGCTGCCAAAACTCACAACGTACAAGAAACGATCGGGGCACTTTTTGATTTAAGTAACGTTAAGGACAGCGTGGTTACTTTTTTGAAACAGAGGGACGGTGGACGACGGGCTCAGTTAATTTCTATTTCCATAATGATTATGTTGATGGACGCGTCGGCAAATGGTGATTAATAATATTTTTATTTTATAAAGTTCTATTATTATAACATAGTTCTATGTTTTAATAATATTTGTTTTGTATATTGAATACTACGGAGACTCCCTACAACGGTGGGAGTTTTATATCCGTAGGAAAAATAAGGACGGGAAATTATTTCCCCAGAAATTTTACATTAAAGTATTACTATTATTGGAACACTTTTTTATAATAATCCAATTTTGATTCTAGTAGGGTGCCGTTATAAAGAGTTTCCACTGTATTATTTTAATATCATTTTAATAGGTTTACTGTATGAAAATAAAAACATTTAAATCATTATTCTTTAGGAGAGACGGGGACCTTTCAAAATTTCTCCACATCAAAACAGATTGGATTCACGACCTCCGAATATTCATTCTACACTATTTACAGATACATTTTGTTTGTCTCCGGTGAGTTACTGGTGCTTGGGTTTGCATGTCGATACAGTGTGCTTTCTATAAATTTACATATATTTTGACATATAGATACTAATACATGTATATAATTCCTATACTTTCTTTTATTTCTTGCTTCTTTCGATTGTTATAGCTAGCCTTGGTGGCGTGACACTATTAATCAACGTTTTCAAGATGGCGGATGTCTCACTGGGAATAATGATTTGTATAAGTAATATAGGGGGAGCCTTCATGTACGCTTTTTCGAATAGCAAGACCATGATGTATGGAGGTAAGGTCACTTTTAGAAATGTCTGTATACATACAGCGAACTCACCCTATTAGATACTACTATAAATCACTAGAATTTGTCTCTGTTACAGTAATTCTCTTATATAGAGAGCTCTTATGGATATCACTATTTGACTGGAGACCTAAATGATTCCTTAAAAAGAGAGTTCTCTTATATGGAGGTCTTAAGAAACCTTATAAGAGAACTCCGTTTCTAGGGGATCCTATGGTTCCGCATGTTATACATGGTTAAATACTTAAAAGCTATCTATATAAGAGAATACCTTTAAAAGAGACCAGTGGGGAGTTAAGAGATGTTTAGTGGTTTCTTATAGCGAAAGTTCAATGTGCTCATTGCATGGATTTTTATTTGTGATTAATACCATGCATTTAAAAACAACAGCGACGATAGTGGACATTTTGGGCGGAATCTCATATACAGTTTTCATGTCCATGGCAACCAAAATCGCTCCCAACGAAGAACTCGGCAAAATCTTCACCGTTATTAGCATTGGAATCACATGTGCCTCACTAGCTTTTGGACCGATGTATGCTGCCGTTTACAAACTCACATTAAATGTATTTCCTGGGTGTTTCTTATTACTCTCTGGAGTGCTAAC
>JAQGAK010005324.1:0-10423 GCA_034696945.1 Lipothrix lubbocki | reverse complement strand
TGACATTGTTACGGTAAAATACTTCAATTTGTGCGGCCATTACTGGTTTAATAATTTCTTCCTTAAATTAATTAAAATTAAAATATTTATTGATTACACGTCACGACCGCGACTTCATTGGCGCAGCCAATGGCTTTCTCTCTAGTATTATATAAATGTAAAAGAGTTTTATATTACCAAAAATATACTAAATGCGGATTGATCTACCCGCTGATGGATGAATCTATGTTATCCGCAATTTTTCGATTTCAATATTGGCTATAATTTTGAATCAGCAATGGAAATTTTGAAAAAAGTCGACCTCTAGATTTAAGGAAAATTTTTACCGTCGAAACCACAAAAAATGGACCAACAGTTTCGAAGATAACATTTTTTCAAAAATTTGGAAAAAATTCTAATGGGCCTAAAGTATTCTAAAGTAGTCGCAATGACTTGTAACTACCACCAATCGAAGAGAGACCGAAATGCATTTAGCCTAGCAGCAAAAAAACACACCTTTTAAGGTCAACAGGGTCGGCCTTTAAGATTTGGACCCCTTACATGGTAATGTTTTAAAGATGTCAATTTAATGGCATCGCAAAGTGCAATCGAATAGTGGTTTTCCGAAATCTCTAAAACCATTTTGAAGGAGATACAGAATTATGAAGACACATTTACGCAATGTTAATATTTTAACCGAAATTTCGAAAATAAAATTATATAAAAAGTAATGGTATGATTTTCCCGGTTCTAACGCCAATAATTTTCAATGTTTCGAAATTTTGATTTCTGATTCAAAAATTTTGATAAATATCAATCTTCCTATTTATCAAGATCAGTTTTTTCATATAAAAATGCATTGTATTTGTTACAATAGATTATAAATAAAATAAAATATATTTCTAATAAAAAACAACCTCGTAATTATTTTATAGTAATAACTTTAATTAATTATTTATTAATTCCCGAAAATTACAAATAAATCAATCTACAATCGGATCTCAGTAATATTACACAGAAAGCCCAGAACCCGAAGTTTTTTAGTAACCATACATACCTCGTGACAGAAACGAATGTGAAACAAGAATATCAGTCCGGCAATCCAACTGAAAATAACAAAACGTGTGAACGCATAGGTTTGCTTTAGATTTAATTGTTCAATTTAGTAGTATATTTGGACGTTGCTTCCGAATAATACCACTCTTGCGACTCTTGAAATTTTACATGAATGCACTATACACCGCAATGTGGACAATAAAGATTATTATTATCATTGCCCAGATAGGTTCCGGGTACAACCAAAATTATACAGCACAAATATACTCTTTTAGGCGTGTTATTTGTGCACTTTCAAAAACTGAAGGAGTTATGGTTAAAAAAGAATATGTCATTAGAAATAATTTCAACGAGGAACATTAAACAAAAACAAACATTGTTAGCTTACAGTCTGTTTGAAACTAACTGTATAATGTGTACTACTCCATACAAATTTTAACATTGTGTTGATATACGTATGCATCTAGGTTATATCAAGGTTTTTGCTACTTAGCTACTATTGCTACAGGACATTAGGTGGAATCTATTTTGTCCAAAAAGTTTAACGAAATCTTATATAAGCAGCTACAAGCGTATTATATGTACAATCATAAATATCGTATATGAGTAAGATGGTGGGAAAATACACGAGAAAAACCAAGACTCCTACTTTCTCACTCACTAATCAATTTTTTTCAAACCACATAAACTGCCTGGCGGCCTGTTCTGCTACCAGCAAATGTTTGCTCATACAGCAAGTGTTGTTTTCCACCACAAGGGCCCTGAGAGACCTGATTAACTAGTAGAATTTATGTAGATTTTGTATATAGTGGGGAATGGCTACCGTCCTGCGGTTGAAGTGTTGCTCGCGTTTTTCAGCTTGCAGAATTTGTTTTCAATAGTCATGTATCAACTTCTTAAATTCGGGTTAAGGTTAGTAGATAGTTTAAGTGCGGTGTCATATACCATTTGGTCGGTGCGAGCAAGACTATTGTAGTCAAGATAAACAAATACGGGTTAAATAAGTTTTATTTAATTTAACTGTGCTGTATGTATGGTGCCGTCATTTCAATGTTAAGAGTTGGCTAATCTATAACTGACTTAAAATCCTTTAAGGCACTCATTCTGGGAACGTTAAAATAAGGATACGTTATATGTATATAATTTATAGTTGAAAGCACTAGTTATACAGATCATTTCGACATCAGCATAATTTAGGTTAAAACGTAGTGTTTAATTTGAGATGTGTTGTAACAAAATTCGCTAACACACGACGAGCTAACCCTTAAGAAGGTTTAATTTAAACTTTGCCACAAATGTTTTGCACAACTTTCTAGGTATGATTGATAGTTTACTTCCGAACTTTTCTATTATCTAGACTATAATGGCAAACGTAAATTGATTCTGATGATTGAAGGTCACGGATCAAATCTCTAAATACCTATTCTTATCCGATGTAATAAACATTGTACGTTTGTGAGTCCTTGCAAAACGTCGCCTTTGATTGCATCCGTAATAACCGCATCGTTGGACTCAAACTCTGATCCCCTGATCTATATACTTTGGTTCACAATGTGAATATTATAAAATCATTCGAGCATCATCCGTTTTAATACATAAATAATGAAATCCTATGAATAGAAACAATACAGGATAAATTTTGCCAAATGGTGAATACGTTGAATGAAGTCATCAAAATTTAAAAAAGTGCATTTCGATTTTTTTGGATTGGATGTTGAGAAGTTTAAATGATTATTAGGTGAATTGCGATTTTCTAATTTGTTACACTTTGATAGTGTTATTACCTTTGATTTGTTCAATGTTCCTGCGTTGTCGTTTGACATTCTGGTTACAATATGTAGATGTGAGCGAAAAGTGTTTTTGGTGGGATAGGAGCAGTCGTAATGACAATGTACGACGCACGTTTTAGCAAATCCTCAAGTCTGAACCACGACTGATAAACTGATTATTGTTCTGATTGTTCAGATTATCTGATCTCGCTACGGGAAGTTATCGGCTATAGGAAATTTGTATTTAACTCTAAACGATGTAATTTTGTTACCTCAAATTGAAGCTGCCTCTTGACGATTGAGGGAATTGGCCATTCAGGATGCTAGCCTTACTCGTTCCCTTCAGATAGTTAACTTGACCGCATAAGATTGCTGAACCTGAATGCTCCTACTTTGCAAGTTCTTTTTGTCGGTGACGAATTATTGAAACTGTTGCGTGAAATACATTTTAGTTTTTCAAATCTTCGCCATTAACTATATTATAACTTACACATTATTTTGATTTCCCGCCAAAACCGTAAGATTTTAATTTACCAGTATATTTTAAGAATTGATTGTATTTTATATATTAGAATGTAAAATAGTATGTTCTTGTGCCTATCATGTTATTTCAAAAAACTTCGACTTTTAAAAATTGTAATTTCTTATGCAAATTAACACGTAAAATTTTAAACAAGACGTGGTACTACCAGGTAACTGTTACTTCTTTTCACCGGTCCAACACCTTTGGTTGGCTATAACTCCGACACAGGGACGAAGTGGCACGAACTTTTTTGCTTGTTTCTTATGTATAGCAAATACCTACATCCTGGTAAAATTTCAGATCCGTAGCTCTCGGACAAGAGAAAAACCGTGCTTGTTAGCAATAAACTAGAATCGCTTTAACTAACTACTTGTTCCAAAAATTAAAAATGATTAATCCAGAAATCAAATAACCTTTAAATGACATTATAATAAAAATAGGTGTGATTATTTATGGAAATAATAATAACTAATATTAGTTTGCTCTTGCAGATCATGGAATATTATTTTTTATTACACATACTCAGCAATTTGATTTTAACACACGGGTAATTAATATATTTATTACATAAATTTGCTATTAATACAGAAAATATTTTAACATATTGACGCGGTGTCATCACTGGAGGAATCTCGTTAATACAATAATAGCTTATATGCGATGAAGATAATAAATTAAATATAGTACCACCAGACTACTTTTTCATCAAACCAAAATGAAAACATGTATGCTCGTCAGTGTTTAATACATACAAATCAAAACCATTGTTATTTTTATTTTACCACACATATATATGCATACATACGATAAAGGAAATTGGAACCGAGAATTACTTTTGGAATTGTACAAAGTATACAGTAATACATATCTAATCTTCATAATTAACATACATTTTGTCATATTATTTTAATCAAGAAATGTTGCAAATATGTAATATTATTATTAATTTCCGATTTCTATATTTTATATATAGCAATGTTCAAGTATATAGTTTTCACACTTCATGTACAATTCTATAGCGACGGGGGAATAAAAAGCTCAGAGAAGACCTGCTGACTTGAAGTTAATAATATGTAATGTAGTATCCCCAAATAATCGTAGTTGTAGTTCCTGCATTTAAATTGACTCACACAAAAATGTGTTCTTGGGAGGGGGATGTGGGGATAACCTGTATAATGACTCATACAGTAGGAAAACGAGAGAAAAAGGCCTCAGAATTTTGTGAGAATTCCTATTCTCAAGTCACAGTCGTGTCTACAAAAAATTAAAAGAAAACATAAAAGTAATTTCGCAATTGTTCATAATACCAAATTAATACTGTCAATCCAAAAATTAATTTAATAGGAAGAGGGACTATTTACAAGAAATTAAAATATTCGTTTAATTTAAGGCGTTAATTTTTGCCATGCTTGAGTTTAGATGAAAGGAAAAGGAAAACATAATATTGATTCATACAATCCCCATGCACAAAACTATAAACTTTTTAAATTCCCAAAATTAATTAATATTTTAATATGTATACAGATTTATAATTTCAGTATTTAATTTTTCATAAAATTTTCTTTAAATTCAATCTATAGCAATGAGGATAAGAATTTGTAGTAAAGAAAAGCTAATAATAACTAACCCATGGCACCCTTTCTACACCGTTATTAGTTTGAAAGTTTTAAAGTATAATGATAAATTTGCTGGAATTTGATGCATATTCTTTTAAAAAGTGTAACGTCTTTAAGATTAATAATTATTTAAACTTCTGCTCTATTATTTGTATATATGTATAATTATACATGTATTCATATTATTACCTAATAAAAATCACAGGGCTAATTATTATTGAGCTCACACATATATATATAATATTTTAGACTATATATATATGAAGGTGATGGTAATATTACACATACATATAGTTATTGACTCGAGCTGCAGTCACAAGAAGAAGAAGATCCTTTACCATAAATATGTTTTTATAGTATACTCACACATGTTTATATCCATGTAATCATCGTTTAGACAACATTCGTTTGAATTTTTCATATATTATCAATATAATATTTTACACGCTATTAAATATCCATTACTATATAATCTGCACTACTTCACCGCCGCATTTTATGCTTTTATCGCTTATAGCAACCCTCCATATCTACGTGTCTATCAATAAAAGTCTGCGATTAAATAAATATATAATTATTTAAAAGTTATTTTTGAATTTTAAAGCAAAATCTTCATTACTATAAGTCAGTGTAAGTATATAGAAAGTAATCATTCACCATCTGTGCTTATCCTGACAAATTCGACTACTCTCATTTAGCATAACAATAATGCATAAATATAGTAAAAAGGATAATTAAATAATAATTTATATTAAAATAATTAAATTCTTAAAATCTAACTTTAACTATTACCCTAAGAATATTCTCAATATATATTTATATCTTTCCTATTATCACACAGAATGTTCTTTTTAATACCAAAAGACATTACATTTTTGAAAGGGCAATAACAACAATATAAGATCAACAACGGTTGGATGAAATATCTACAATTTAATATTTAATTAATTAATTAAATATTTTTCCGTAATATTAAAAAACATACAATGTACATATACACGCTTTAACATTTTTTGACATATAATCAATAAGACAAAGACGAGACAATTTAAATCCATAAATGTTGAATTATTTGTCAGTGTCGTTTTAATTGAACTCGTATATACCTAATGCCTACACACTATATATGTATATTATACAATAATAAATTCAAGTCTATATATTATTGTTGTATTTTTAGATATAGAAAGAGATTTCTAACTCTCTGATTGATGACTGAGAGGTCACTACAATGACGATCATATATTTAATTTACAATTTAATTATTTTACAGGGATTTAAATATTTTAAATTTAAAGATGATATATTGAATACAATACAACGGACGATTTCCACCAGATACGATTTTTACAGACACATTACATACACATATCCCCATTATAATATACTTATAGTAGCACATTGTATTTCTTGCTAAATTTTATTTCTACACTGTGTTCTGGGTATGTTTTTTGCTACAATATTCGACTACACGAAGTTAATTTTGATTTTTGCACATTGTAATCATCGGCATATTGAATTTAATGCAATTAGTATGTGTACATATTATATATACACTCTTTCATTTTGAAGGTTAATTTTTCATTTATTTTTCCGCCGGAATTCTGAAGTAAAGTATTCAACTTTTATACAATGTCCAGAAGGTTTATTAAAACCTGTTCAATGAGTTTTAATAATTCCTTCATTTATTATAGAATTTTTCAATTTGGATTTTGTGCTGGGTTTGCTGTATTGTTGATTTTTACTAATAATGGGACTGAGTTGCAAAACTACTAAATTGGGATTGTCAAACACATTTCCTACGAAAGAGCTATAGAATTTATGTATATACACATATCTACCATGTATACTTATGTAATTACTGAAAACGTTACATAATATAAGTATAGAAACTATATCTTTGCTTTGAATGAACCTGAACACGAGAAGGTACAAAAACCAGGACTGTATAAGTATATATGTAATTCTATTATTACACCTATAGATAGATATAATCATAACGTGAGGCTAATTAATTGCATGTATATAAAGTTCTTTGAAATATGATAGTAGTATGTAGATATATAAATAGGCCAGCAAACACATGTGGACAAAAGGCATCTGTAGTTTTTATATACGTATATTCATAGTTTTATAATAATTATTTAGTAATAATTTGTTTACACTAATAAGGGCAGAATCACTTGTTTTTGACCAGTTGATCCTTCAAATTCATTGTATTTTGTCTACCTTCTTCGACTACGAATTGGAGCTTTTTCAATGTTATTTTATTATTATTGTAGTAAATTGTTGTCTTAATTATTTTGATTCATAGATATTTCATTTTTCTATATATACGAAAAGTGATTATTGAATATATACAACATACTTACGTATATGTATATGCATTATTTTTTTGCAGTTTGATTATCAACATTGCAGCCGGGTGATTTTTTATAAGTCGCTGCAGGTCCACGAACAAAAATAATTTTTAAGAAGGGATTTTTACGATAAACTTTTCAAAATCTCAAAATTCTATTTTGTTAAGAATAACATTGGAATGCATGAGAATTAAATACAGAGATACAAAAAGAGATAAATAAATCCTCAATTAATTCGAATTCACAAAAATCTTTGTGAAACTAATGAAAATACAAATTATTTTCAAAATGTTTATAGTCGAATTTTACGGAAATGGACCTGGAGCAACCATATAAATCACTGCATTTTATTGTAGATTTTGAATAAATTACATATTTTTAAGTTGTTTTTTTCTTTTACTTTTGTAATTCAGTAAATTACGTATAGCCCATTTAAAGGCATGAAAGTTTTGATATTTTTACCGAGCTATATTGCAGCAATTATCTATAACTAATATATATATATGAAGAGTTTTTAATTTTTTGTCTACTTTTATTATTAGTTTTCCAATCTAATAAATTGTTAAATCTACACTACTATATATTTTACATATTATATTATAGGTACTACAATGTAAGTCTATGTATTATTTTAGCATGAAACTTCCCCCAAGAATCCTTTTTCCAATATAATTTCCTTTTAAATGGCTTAGGTTTATATAAAAGTTTTTTTAGTATATAGTAGACAGACAGACAGGCGTGTGTGTGTATACAATTTTTTTTATAAGGAGATCAAGTCATGGATTAATTTCATACCATCTCATTTTCCTTCTCATCTGCTTCCGCATCAGCACCACTTGTAGTAGTCGTAGTATTATTATTATTGGTTGTTGTAGTAGTAACAACTGTAGTTAATTCAACACGATGAACTCCTGCTGCTGCATTCCCCTTCACCGGTGTAGATGGAATTCCTGTGTATGGGAAAATAAAAAAAATTAATTTACAAATTTACAACTCCTATTTGAAACATCCACTTTACAACATTTAAAAACTTCACTGATAACAATAAAATAAAATAATAAATAAATGTTATAAAACTGTAATAATAGCGAAAGTAACGAAAATTATCCGAGAAAAACGTAACCCGAGAAATCAATTAGCAATACAATTCATATTTCAATCAATTTCAATTCCAGAGCACAGTGACAAGAATAATTAAGATCATGCATTTTGGATATTGAAAAACAATTTATGTAAAAAAAAGAATTATAAAATTTCTAGGCATTCACTATTAATTGTAAGTATTAATGCTTAGCAAAGTAAAAATGAATTGATAATTTAAATTGTCATATTTAGTATACAATTTTTTTTAAAAAAAGCAAAGCTTTTGGACAATTTTAATTAATTTTATCCCACTTACAAGATTAAAAATTCGAGAAGTTACATGTCTAAAAAAGGAACTCGCTCTTTTTTATCCCACTGTATAAGTATTGGATTGTGGAGATTATGAGGCACGAAGTATAGTAGTGGAAGTAGTTAATTGGTGAGAGGTTGGAGGTGAGAGTTGCAAAGTTGCATTAGGAAACAAACGTAATAAGAAATGTCAGAAAGGTGCACAAATATTAATTAATTAATTATTGACTAAGTTAAGTATTAGAGTTCCAAATTTAATTTAGTAAAATAGATTAAATTCATAGATCAAATGTGTAAAATTATTGTATTATTATAGCTAAACTATGCTACTAATATATTAGAGAAAGTGTTTTGTGAGTAATATTAAAAAAGAGAAAAAAGAGCCAGGAGCAAATACCTAAATAATCCTCACCGAGATCGCCGCTACTCGAAGACTCAGTGAAGGATGGAGTGCCCTCCGTCCACGTGGGAGTGGCGGAAGTATTCCTACTGAAGTCATGAACTCCGGCGGGTGGGGATCTCGGCATTCGATGACCCAGACTGGAACTCACTCCGGACGTCGTACTTGACGAGGCCACACTCAGACTTGAGCGGTGCATCCGAGTCTCCACATAGACTTCGGAGATTGAGACCGTTTCCGAGTCCGTCGCGGAGGTGCCCAGAGGATGCCGATGATGTTCGGAGGAGGACGCAGAACTACCCGCACCACTACTACTAGTACCTACAACTCGACGATTGGGACTTTGCGAATTATTACTGAGATTCCATTGACCAGGCATTCCAGCTGCTTGATGTTGTTGATGCTGCTGCTGCAATTGTGATTGTTGCTCCGACTGACCCGGCCCAACCCCTCTATAGAAGGCCTTTTCTTGGAAAGGAGGTGGTGGGGTATTTGTAGGCAGAGGTGTATTACCTTCCAAAATACCTAAACAAGTCAGGGAGATACAAATTCAAAAAAAGCGCCATTTAATTTACATATATTGTGTAAATACGATAAATAATTAATTTAAATATTTAAACTATATTCAATAGTCTAAATGTATATAAAAACTGTTAGGACAAATCAATCGCATTCAAATCAAACCAAACCAAATCAAAAACTGATGAATAAAATTAATTAATTATTTTATTTACTAAAACAACTTGTAGCCAAACTAAAATAAAAACAAATACCTCTTTCAAAATAGAAGTACGAAAAGATACCTTAAAAATTGCATACTTCTCATTTATCAATAAATAAATAACGCATCAACCAAGCTACTACCTATAATTATACTAAAACACCGAAAAATAAATAATTCCAAAACTACTTTCATAGGCACTAACGTCTGCTGTTTCATAAATTAAGACTGGACGCTGCAAACCCAATGCGTTACTATAACGGAAGAGAGGCAGTAGAAGAAGAAGAAGATGAAGAAGAGAAGAAGAAGAAGAAGTTGCATCAACGAAACCAATCAAACATTTATCTACAAAACTACACCAATAAATACGATTTCATCAAGTTAATTTGACATTTAATATTATATAATTATACGTAATAAAACGCTTTGAATTAATTTGTTGTTTAAAAAAGGGTTGTCATTCATTAGCATTACAAAATAATATTTAAAAAAGATAAACCCAGTTGAATCGTGAAAAATAAAAATAGATTAACAATATTAAATAATAATAAAAATGTAAACAAACAGTAATAAATATAATAACAAAAAAATAAAAATAAATAATAAT
>JAQGAK010005323.1:0-10426 GCA_034696945.1 Lipothrix lubbocki | reverse complement strand
AACAGAATATATGAATTTTTCAGAGACATTAGTATAAAAATTTTATAAGGAATTTATGTAATCAATGTTAAAATTGACACAGATGCCTAATTGTATAACTTTCGTGAATATTGAAGGGGCTCTGTCCAAATCAATAAAACCATACTTACTTACTTACACTTTAATCAAATAATAATAACAATTTTGCTAAAGCAGTTAATTGTAGAAATAAAATTATTATTATTAATTTTTTTAATGAACAACAACTATGATGACTTCATAAGGACTATAGAGGATATTTTGTCACGTTATTTAACAAAACTACTCAGATGATTTTAATGAATGTCCATACCGATTTACCGATACTAGTATTATTTTGTTAAAGTACATGTTTAAAAGATTTATTTGCACTAGAGCTCGTAGTTTCTAAAAGTTTGACCATTCGAATTTTCGAATTTTTAAATTTGATGGAAATTCGAAAAATAAACTTCAAATTTTGTTTGCATATTTTCTATTTTCATGGTAACCAGGTCAAAATTTTATTTACAGAACCGTAAAACATGAATTTAAATTTACATATATCTAATAACAGTTAAGTTACAAGTATGTATTATACAATATGAACACAAATTTTACTAACCTAGGTTAAAATTACACTATCTTCATGCATTGTAGACTTCATAAATATGAGCATATCAAGCGTATCGTCACCTAAAGATGACCGAATCCTTGTACAGATAAGACCCGAAAGTGAAAATACCCGTTCTGAATCGACTGATGTTGGTCGTATAGACATAAGAATGGCGTAGCACTTTTGCAGGTACTTTTCTTTGGATTTGGTCTTCTCAAATGCGGTCATCTGCTGTCCTATCAGGGCACTAAGAGAAGCACCATTTTCAGTATTGCTGTTAACGCGTTCAGTATTTGTCACAGCCTCATTTAAAAGTTCCTCAAAGGTTTTTGCGCGTTAGGGTTGACTCTCGACGGTTTCCAAATTCTCTTGATCATTTGATCCAGTTAATCGGCTAACCAATTTAAGAATTTGGGTTTTGAGAAGGGCTTTTGAGGGAATATTAAAAATTTCCAGAGCTGACTCGTCGTCTTCACAATCACCAAATGTGCCATTAAACGCGGTTGCCAATTCTTGCCCATCCTCCATTGAAAATTCGTCTTCATCATCAGGCTCAATACATTCAAGCTCTTTGTCGTAATAGACACCATCTTGGAGATATTTTAAAAGCGACCCATTAATGGTCCATCTCTCGCTGATACGTCTCTTAAGACACTGGAGAAAGTAACGGGTGAAGGTGTTTCTCTGTTGTTCCAGTTGTTGGAAAAGCAAACGGAGAGCAGCTCTCGCTTTCAATAAATTTGTATCACGACAGCATAATGCCTATCCATAAGATTATATGTATTTAAAGATAGGTTAGCAAAGTAAGGTGGCAAATGTTTTAAATATTTAACAATAAAACTTTAAATTTTTATACATATTATACTATGCTAACCTAGCTTTAAACAGTACCTTAACTGTAAGAACCACAGGCTTTAGAGTTTTGAGGACACAGGATAAAATATATTTATCATATCTTGTCAGTTTACCCTCAAATTTCAACTCCCGGCATGCCTTATCAACATATTCCTGTAAATGCCAATATCGTTCCAACATAGCATACAAACTGTTCCATCTTGTCCGTGTATCGAGTAGCAAACCTTTTCCATGATGAACTGAATTGCTTTTTTTCAAATTTTCTTGAAGCTTTTCTGCTGAAACAGCTGATTTTCTAAAAAATCGTGCAATTTTTCTTACTTTTTCAACGGCGCTGCTAATTACTTCTGAATCAATTTCTGCTTCATCATTAACATCATAGGTCATGACGTTTTCATCCTGGTTTTCCATCTCTTCATCTTCACAATCTTCATCTTCTGGTTCTTCTACTTGCGCGTCATCTTCAGCTGCATTCTCGTTTTCTTCTACAATTAAAATCAGGTTAGCAAAGCAATTATTATCTTTGCTAATAGATTTCATTTAAGTTGGGAATACGTGAAGACTTTCGCCGGTACAAGCAGTCAACTACTGGTAGCTGAATACCATGCGCTATGCAATATTGGTGTTCAACGGGGGACGAATCAGCAAGTTTCTTCATAACACTTGCACCATCTGTAATAAGACTCACGATGTCCCTTTCCATTGTCATTCCAAAGTCTTTGAGACGTTCCTCAACGCATTTCCAGATGCAATCAGCGTTAGCTTTCCCGGAACTTTTCACCAATCCCAAATTGTAGTATTTGTTTGAGGTAAATATACAAACATTCAAATACCTCCGGTTTCGAACGCTCGTCCATTCGTCGAACGTGGCACTGAAGTTGTTTCCAGTTGCGATTAGATGCGCGATTTCCTAATTTAAAGCTAGGTTAGCAAATGTAATTTTTTGTATCCACTTTTTATATACAAGAAATTCGTACTTTTTTCACCATATCCTTTAATTTTCGCCCATACCGCATCACCATTTCACGAATAGTTTTTTCAGAACTCGGTACAGCTACATTTGCGTTCAATTGTTCCAATTTAGCTTCTATGCACTCCCTTAAAATCCTACTTCGTTTAATAATATGGAATGATAATCCATCCTTTGCCACAATCTCTGCCAAAATTGACTCCAATGGAAATTCTCTTTTTAAAGTTTCAAATCTGGATGTATTTGTTTGCAGTAGAACTAAATATATTAAACCTAGGTTAGCAAAATAGCTAATTGTAAATATTAATAGTAATTATAATTTAAATTTGAACAATTGCCTGTTGTAGCACTGAACTTCCGCTTTTTCGCCAGTATTTTATGTTTCCAATGCGTATGAAGAGCTGACGTGCTACCTTTCGGTGTACGGATAATGGCGTTGCACAATTTGCATTTTGCATTGTTCTCTTCAGTGTTTTTTTTCAAAGAGATGCCATACTGTGGGGAGAAGCCTACCTTCGAAAGCGAAGCTTTCCAGTGCTTCAGTCTCTGCAGGCAGAGAATTGTTAACGCCGCGCTCGTTAGCAGTCATTTTTCACACTGAACATTCGAATATTTAAATGCAGCTATGAGCGGAATTCGATTAATTCGAACTTTCGAATTTTGCAGTTTAAATTTTTGAATTTACATATCAACGTGGCGTTGTAAACAATTTGAATGTTGCCATCGAATTTTATTTTTACAATACGAGCCCTAATTTGCACTGAACACGCTTCTTTTTCCGGTATGTCCTGATGGGCGTATGTGCTACTGACGAGTCTGTAACACGTGACAAGGATATAGAGAATAATTACTACTTTTTGATAATAAAGTATGGATTCTCGCACTTGTCAAAACGCACCCGTCATTGCTGATTAATCTAGGGATTAACTTCGCCTCGGTTTGTATAGCATAATCTTTTTCCGCCACAATTATCAATGTTTCTCAAGTACTTTCTTGAATAATTTTTTCGATGATCTGTTTACAGTAACAAATTTGGCAGTGCTGAGTATCTATGGATGGATTTGAGGAAGAGATTATTTTTCGTAAAAGATAAGGGACGACTTATTGTTGTCTGATAAGTACACAGACATGTACATACAGAGAATTAATATGTATACGTACATATTGTTGATATTCTTACGGTGTTGAAACAATATAAATAAAGTATGTTCTGAAGTGTGGCATATATTAATTTTATTACTCTAATGGATAGATTAAATTTAAATCCGGGATCAATTGGGATTAGGTAGAAATGAAGTACTTTTGAAGACTTCCAGCAGTATTTTGACACTAATAGTTAATACATATACTCGATTTGAGGAATTTACCTATAATAAAAGACCACGGGAAGAAGACTAAAATACACGGGCACATTCTAAAACACCAATCAAAAGAATTTTTTTTGTTAGTATTTAAAATGGAGTTGCTTGTATTTATCGTATATTTTACAACGTTGTGCACTGCCATGATCCAAGAAATAAGTTTTCACGAAAATCTCTCAGAAAAGTTTGATAATACGTACACTTTCAGAAAGGGTGTATCTGATACTTCCAACTTTCCATTCCAAGATGTGGTTCGATTTTGTCACTTCCCGGTAAGAACTTAAAACATAATGATACGAATGATAAGCTGCAAACTTTGGCGGTTGTAGAGAAGAGATACATATAGGAGAAATATTTTTATGTAAAACGATTTCTTTAGCCGAAAAACTGCAGCCGTTATAAAGAATTTACCCTGATAAAAAGGCTCGTTATAACAAGTCTGCATTGTATTATTCTAGAATGGCTCTGTACACGGCTGTAAACTATGATGAAACTTCTACAACCAATAATCACGCCGGTCACGCTTGCCACAACGTGAATATGACAAAGTACAAATCGTTCAGGTACTTCGGCAACAAAGACACCATGGTCGACGGAGTGAGCCTATTTCCCTTGCCAAACCTTATTGGGGTTGAAACCTATGTTGACCATTCTCCGTTTGTAGTTGGAACTTCGTCAATTAAATCACTGGCTTATTCGGGCCAATCCGCCTGGACGGTTTTCGAATCGAACAACTTTGGTGGAAAGTCTGCTTGCCTACCTGCTGGAACTGGTGTGGACACTGTAAGCTACTTATCGTTGTCGTCTATTGGTGTCACCAATGTTGGATCTCTATTTAAGGGTTGTCTGGAGAATGTAACTGATGGTGTAAGAGAAGCCATGCGCGAAGAAGTGCAAAGGATGAAAATATTAAAATAGTATTTAAGCCTCATGCAATTAACATTGCACACTATAATATGTTATATTAAAAATTGTGAATACATATTATGCTGAAAATGAAAGTCAACTTTTGATTGATCAGTAAATTAATTTAGAATCAATTAACGAATTTTTATAAAAAAAACTCACACTCCCAAGATTATTGCATGTATTTAATTAATAAATAATTTAAGAGTTACAAAGAATAAATTATAAATTGCTGTTTTGAGACAGTTATTTTTTGTGTACGCATTTGGTGGGATCGCCTTCACTATTACAGTCGCAGTTGAAAAATGTGGACAAAATGCTATATTTTGATTGAAGTTTTGTAATGAAAACCCGGACATCAATTGAATCCAAACTCTCAAACTCAAAGTAAGCTGTAAAATGGAAAAAAAGGATTTGGAAATACATTTAAACTGAAAACATAATTTCAGTATTAAAAGTTCAATACATATGATGTTTAAAAAAATACAAAAATAAACTTACAATGCTGTCCAGTGTTAAAACCGCAAATCCTGAAACCCATTGGCAACAACATCACATCAGTTTCACAGTCCCCAGAAGCACTGGGAGAATCGAGCTCAAAATCAATAAAATCCAACTTCAATTGGCACACTCCTGGGGGCTAAAGACAAGACCAACGATATTTTTAATTCTTGAACGTTTTAAATTTCCATAACGCTCCTAGAGGTGCAGGAAGGATTATCTAACCTCATTATAAGTGTAAGATGTGTTAATTTCAGCGATCATAAAAACATTTTGATCAAATAAAATCAGTAGATACTTTTACTTGCATTGAGATGTCAATTATTTTATATTTCAGTTTTCTCTCAGCTAAATTGAGTTAGCCCACTTTGCAGCAGTATATTGGGAGATAACTCATCTTGCGTATACAAAATTTAGAGATAATCCATCTTGCACTTGAATTAGCGATATGTACGTAGTTTCCAGGTATTATTGCAGTATTAAATTAATGATAAATATATTTTGTAATTTTATTTATAATAAAATTTTACGGAAAGCAAACTTTAAGATTCCTTACTTTCTGATACCGGTAAGTACGTAGATACGGCACTGGGATTTCATTTTCGACGATGCTTCCATTAACTGTAATGCGGCAGGGCTCAAACGGATCTTGGGGACACGTCACTAAAATTGGAGACAAAAGAATCAACCATATAAAACTTATTATGTATAATTATTAATTACCAGAAATAATATTATCTGACAATTTCTTACGATTATGTATTATTATTTTCTGTTTAAATACAATTAAATTTCTGTTAAAGTACTTCTCACAAAGATTGCAAACACGACTCACCCGCTTCTCGCTGAACTACATCCGGAAGAGTTTTCTCGCTACCAGCAAAAACAGCTGTCCCAATCACAAGTATGAACAATTTGAACTCAGAAGCAGCCATAATTATTATTGAAATTATTTAAATTCAAAATTTTTGAGCTATACAAGAAGTTGGATGCGGGCAAAAGGGGTTTAAAAATAAAAATTGTTAAACGATCCCAGCGTTGAAATGTTAGCCTTTATATAGCAAATTTTAATGCTATTTTTATTAATCAGTTCGCCATAATAAAGATAAAAAAAGATGGAATTGCATCCCTAATCCTGACCGTGGATATAAAATAAATAAACTTTAATTCAAAGGTGCACAAATAAAATTCAGGGTAAAAGCTACATATCTATACACAGATAAGCTGAGATTAAATTAATTCCTTTGAACTCATGTGTTTGTGTATGCCGCGTGACCAATCTGTCCAATCTGTAAATATTACCAAAAATAAACAACAAGCAATGTTTTTTTGCGCTTCAAAACAAGGATAAGAATTAAGCCTGGGAATAATCAATGCCTTGTTATTGAATTTGTGTACATGTGGGAAGGAATATCCTTCACTGCCTATAGAAATATCATTACATATAAAACTAACAGGCTAAGACTCACCTGCTGAACTCTTTTTATCTAGGATTATCAGATTAAATTTAAACTGCTGCATTCATTTATGTATGTCACGGAAATTAGTACCAAAACAAAATGCATTACCTTGACCGAAATGGGTTATAAATAATCCTAAAATTTGGCAGATAGTAATCGCCCCAAACAATTTTATAATTTAATTTAAATTATATGCACTTACTTGTATTACATAAGCAATTCTTAACAAAATCATAAATTTAGCTTGGTCCGTGTAAAGTTTAGCCCGAATATTAAATGTAAAGGATGACGAAACGAGTGGGAATAAATTCATGACACGGGCGCGTGCGTTTTTTTATTCTGTGAATGATAAATTAATTTTATTTTCAAATTCAAAACATGCTTAAAATTGTAGCAATTTCTCTCCGTTGTAGTGTACACTAGATGCATTTAATGGTACATCCGACCTGACAGCAAGCTGTGCCGATACCTGATGTTAGACATTCTTCGGAAGATTTACAAACAGACTTTACTGGAAGTATACACTGGTTCTGAGGTTGGCATACCTCCTTCATGACTGTGAAATTAATGGGAGAACTTTAGTTGTTATATGTATATGTAACGATTATATTAAGAATATTGTACATACAATAGCTTATCACCGGAAAATTGTAACCAAATAATAATATAATAATAATGTCATATGTCTACGTATTACACCGGACTCTCGCTATAAGAGATCTCCTTATAAGTAAACTCTCTCTCTGTAAGAGATCCCTCGGGCCCGCATATCACACATGGTTATATGCATACTAGCTCTCTATACATATAAGGGAATTCCTATATAAGAGACTGATTTTGGTGATTTAGAGCGTTCTCTTATAGCGAGAGTTCAGTGTATGTATCTCATTTATTTTACTTCTTGATGGAGATGCTTCTCCATAATTTCCTCCGAAAATGCCAATGCAGAAAATCCAGATTGCAATGATTACGGCAAAACTTGTCTTCATTTTGAAAGTCAGAAGTTCCGCAAATATTCTTAATTAATTATATCTCAATAAAATCTTATTATCTCCAACAATTATTTAATTCTTGTGTCTCTAATTCGACAAAGCTTAAAAAAATATTTAGAGCAAACCTAAGTTTTGATATTATTATAAAGAACTTGACAAACGATATAAAATATTGTATACGTACATTACATGTACTGATAATTCAGGCAATTCAACAGCTGAAAAGAAAGCCTTTAAATTTTTTATTCGTTTAGGCAGTCTGGAATTCCAGATCTTCCGCAGTTTAAAATGATGAATTAATAACTTTGCAAGTGTGCAAAAGCAAATTCATTCCAATATTATTTCAATGGCTACGTACACATAGCCATATACACTATAGAGTTATTCCTATTCCAAACAAAAAGATGGATTTCACATAATTACAGCTATTCAATAATTTATTACATCCAACGAAATTATTGGTCCAGAACCTTGGAGGCTCTGCCAAGGCTAGAATTTGCGTCATCCACTACATTAAATGAACAAACAGAAGGAATTATTTTCCTTCTGCGTTTCTGTCATTGGGTGTAAAAAATTTATGCTACAAATTTAAATTCTCACCGGTACATTTTTCTAAAATGAGAATTATTTCTGTATTTATTTTCGTGATTGTTTTAGCTGCTGCAGTCAACGGAAAACCAAAACCGGTGCCAGGTATTTCAACAGCATAAAATGAAACTATAAAGATATATGAAGAAAATTGTGCTGTCGAGCTTATTTTTAAAATATTTTAAATGTGGCAATATATTTAAATTTTAATTGTTAAGATAAATTTTAATTGTTAAGGTAAATTTTAATTGTTTAAGGTCCCAGCCCAGAATTTAATGCCAATGAGATTGAAACGAGTGAGAAATTTACTTTTAATTTTAAGATTTCCAATGAATTTTAGTAATTTACACCATTTAAATGCAAACTCTAGCATCTCTGGTTTGTTTTCAGGAGTCTACGAAAGTGCAATTTATTGTCACAAAGGACAGTATGAAGCTGGCAATGTCTGCTGCAATTATTGTAGCACTCCATGCTGCCCATTAGTGATTGACAGCGACCAGGCTGCTTAAAATGCTTAACATTGCAATATTTATAAAAGCGTTTAATAAATTATTCCATATTAAATTCTGCAACCAATGAAATCTCGATCTTTACCCATTTTTCTTCTCTAATAAAAAGGTGCATTTATTTCTGCAGCTCATATTGTACCGTACGTATTTGTTACGTTTGGCACATTTTATTTTTTCTAATTTAGAGAGAAAATAAAAAATTAAATTATTGCACGTATACAAAATTAACAAGCTATGCATTGGTTTGAATTTCTTTATTTTACGGTAAATTACGCTGGATAAACTTTAAAAATTAATACAACATCAAAAAACAGTTACAAATTCAAAAATTATTGGCGGGGCTTTTAATCCATTCTCAAGAAATG
This sequence comes from Lipothrix lubbocki, assembly GCA_034696945.1. Classification (NCBI taxonomy): domain Eukaryota; kingdom Metazoa; phylum Arthropoda; class Collembola; order Symphypleona; family Sminthuridae; genus Lipothrix; species Lipothrix lubbocki. The sequence goes on along the minus strand of JAQGAK010005323.1, from coordinate 1,309 downwards.
AGATTTTTTAATTACTGTCTAAACTTTTCCATAAAATCACCTGACGAAGTGACGAATTACAATAAATGATAAAAATCGTAATTATATATACACTGGAACCTCGCTATAAGTGAACGCTATAAATCACCAAAATCTGCCTCGTATATAGAAATTCTCTTATAAAGAGAGCTCGTATGCATATAACCATGTATGACATGCGAGCCCAAAGGATCTCTTATAGAGAGAATTCTCATATATGGAGGCCTCTTATAGCGAGGTTCCAGTGTACTCCATAATTTGCTTATAAAATTTTGATTTAAATACTCCACCCGGTGATGGCCGGTATATACTTTTTTGTAATGCTCCGTCAAGCACCATAGTAATGATGACTGTTTTTCGTCTCACTTTTGTTGATTGTAGACAAAAATTTGTTTTAAAATTTTATTTTAAGCAAGTACCTGAAACTGAGAATTTTCAATATGAAAGGGTTTCAATATTTCTACGTCAATCTTCAGTCTCATGTTTTGCAATAAAAAATTACTGGTTGAAAGTTTGCGGTACCATTTTATTTTAAAAGAAAAATTACAATTATGCATAATTTTAATTGTTGATGTAAATATACGCTGGACGTTCGCTATGGGAGAACGCTATAAATCACGAATTTATTCTTGAAAAATATTTTTTGTATAATGAGAGCGCTTATGTATATCAATATGTATGCCATGCGAGCTGAAACGATTTTTTATAGAACGTTCTCTTAAATGTAAATCTCTTAAAGCGAGAGTCCACCGGGTGTACCATCTTCCATTTACGAAATTCATAGATATTATTTCATGAAGTTGTAATATGAATAGTGCAAGGCCAGAGCATTGGCTAGGTTTGTATCACAATGATTTAATTTTAAAAATTTAGGATGAGAAAGACTATTTGTTCAAAATATTGCGGTCGTTGATAAAATCACAGAAAGCTGCGTCGTACTTTTCCCAATGCATCTGTCAAAGGGTGCAGCATAACGTTGCAAAGTAAATACCATTATCGTTCTACTATCATTCCTCCATGACAATATCAACGCTGAATAGGCATTAATCTGCAGTTGTTAAAAGCAATAATAATAGCATGCCCGTGCTTGACAATTTTTTTAAAAATATTTTAAAACAAAACTGACATGTTTAAAAGCATACTCTATTGTTGTTTACATTACTGAGTTCAACAAATTTATATAGAAAAAGTTAACAGTTGAATTTATAAATTGAGATACACTGGAACCTCGCTATAAGAGAACGCTATAAATCACCAAAATCTGCCTCTTATATAGAAATTCTCTTATAAA
>JAQGAK010005322.1:0-10428 GCA_034696945.1 Lipothrix lubbocki | reverse complement strand
GGCGGCAAGATATACCCACGAAGGCTGCGGAGCCAAGCATGTGTCAGCGCGCGAAGCGCGCTGACACATGCTTGTACATATATAAAGTTTTTCAAACCCAAATAAATGCGTTGTACAAATTCAGCAATTTCCACTTGGGTAAAATACTTAATAATGGGCATTTACAGTGGATACAAATGGGGCTGACAGGACACAAAATTATCTTGTAGTTTAAGGTTATTTGTACCATCAGAAAATATAAGGATTTCACTTTTTCCATTTTTTTTCTACTATTTTACTTTCTACATATATGATAAGATTTTGGTTCATCAGTCTCTGCCTCTCTCTCTCCCTGCGTGTAACCATACCTCATTTATCTGATACGACAATGTTTTGATGAATCAGCAATACGACTATGTTACGCCATTTATGGAGTAGCCATGTACCGGCCGCACTCATTCATTGACAGCAGCTACTATAATATACTCAGCGTTCAATCATTTAGCTCATGAGCGATTTCCTCTCAGCAGACAAAAAGTTGCAAAATTTAACCAAATTAAAAAATATTTAAGGAAAGTGCATTAATAATTTTATTCAGCAACAGTCGTGTTCCTGCACTAATAGGAGATATATTGTAACTGTACAAATTAACGCGTAATAAAAGTTGTTTAGAAACTCCGATTACCGACCATTGGTCAGGCCCAACGTTATGACTTAGTATTACTATATACAAGTGCTAACTACTAACTTATGTAATTTTACAATGTATAAGTAGTTAGAAAAAAATCGTGTACTTATGCACTTCCTTGAATAAATTATTGCAGAAAAAAGCGAGGGCGGAGAGCATAACTCTGTAAAGATAAAAAATTGTCTCATGCAGGCAGTTAGCATTACCTAGGATTCGTAAGGATTATTTTATGCAATAGTCAAAAACTGCTTCTTCTGAATCTGATGCATGTAAGTATATACTTCCTTGTAGTTTGAATACAGAAGCGGTTCGTTATTATTTAATTGTTAAAAAATTGGTGATGCCACTCGTTCCAAGCATGAGCTATTCCATGAGACGCGTGACACAAAAGAAAATGTAAGCGAAAAGTGCGAGAATGAAAGCTAAGTGACAATGAAGTATCAATTAGGGGCAGTGAATGTTAGAATTTAATACAGGAACAGAATTCAATGATCACAAATAACTGCCTTATGGACCTAAATTCTCTGGTGTAGGAAGTTGAAGCATATAGTCGAGCACTTTTAATTATATAAACAGTGTAATTCTTACGATTCTGTAATCTTATGCAAACATGAAAAAGCACATGGTGTTATTATAAAGTCGTAAATGTAGGCTGTATATTGTATTTGTAATGGCACTTGGGTCGACAAACTGATTGCTTAGCATTACAGTCAAAATTAGCACTAAAAAGCCGATTTCTCTCTCGCCTTTTATACCTCGGGGCAAGTATAGAAGACTATTGTCAAGATTTTAAACCCGGTGAGATTTAGAAAGTGAAAACTTTGTATTTTAAGCAATGAAAAATGGTAAGGACCTCCCTCAACTTGTAAGAACTTGGTTAATAGATACAAACCTAGCATTCGCACATTGCAGCTGGATATTATGGATGACAACAAACAGTAGACGAGGAAATGAAAGTTCTTTGAAAATATTAATTTAATCTTTAAATAAACTTTCTCGAGCTTCTTCAGGATTCCTGAGTCATTTCAGGCTTTCTAATAGACCCTATACAGTTATTTCAAGTTGTCTATTGAAGATAATATGTACGATGTCTAATTGAACGGTGTGAGCCTATACTAGTATCAAAACAAGGATTTTCCTACTTCAATAATATTATGCGAGACTTGCACTTGAATTCATAAAGAAATCGTTATTACCATATAAGTTTGGATACAACACACATTACAAGCTAATTCAACCAAACAAACCATAATTCATGTGTGTGGTAATGTCATATGTGGTTTATATACATACCTACTTATAATAGTAGTATTGTATTGTATAATCACGTTATTGTATATGTAAAAGGAATGTTTCATTCACGTAAAATACTCATTTCAAAACGTAATAAATTATAAACACGAAGTTACCAAGGTAAACTTCCAGTTACAACGTGGAAACCGCCTGGGAAGTCTGTATATAGCATTCATTCACTATAGAAATACACAGTTCTGTAGAATATACATATACTGTATACTTAAACTTCCAGCATCAAACTTTCATTTCCTATATGTGTGAAGCGATTTGTTCCTGCTTGCACATCATCGTAACGTCGTGCCCTGTTCTAACATGTTAGAACTAAAATTCCATTTGCATAGTAACTTCCGGTATGAACCGATGTTAATGAGGCAAAAACATTTACAGCTATACACATGTAACATTAACATAATTATATATATCTGGACAAAATGAAACTGCCAATACGCATTGCAACTTATAATCAAATTGTACTATAGTATACGATTGCTTTAAATTAGTCACAGTTCAAAGTGTCAAAAGTTAAATGCCATCGCCAGCGGGAAGGTAGGACTTTATACAGGTTGTGAGCACGTGTTGCCCTTTTAAACATGCTTGACAGATATTACAAAAGTAATTTGCAATGCAGTTGTATGTGTAAGTACCTATCTTACAGTATACTTTCCATATTCGTCAAGTCGTGTAGTCTACATTATGAAACATTGTTACGGTACAACTGAACTTAGGTTGCTTGCTTGCACGGATGACTTTTGCATAATAACTTTTGACGAAATTATGATCAAAACATGAATTTATCAAAGGTCTCAAGATCTGAAATGAGACTATGTAGCTTATCTAACAAAACAATGAGCAACTTGAGTATGTGGATCCTCTTATGTTAACACCAACGTTATTATTTGATTACATATAAAGTTACTGGTTTACTTGCTTTGCTCTGAAGGAAGATTGCAAGTTGCACATAGTTGTGGAATAAACTTTGGATGCATGATTCATATTAATGCGTGAGTTCAAAATTATATATCACGGTGTATTAAAGGTATGTATACAGATCTGTATATGTATTCATTGACTCTGCCTAGTAATAATTCTCATCCTGTGTGTGCAATTTTAATGTACTACATGTGTTTGATGTTGTAAAAGTGAATCGTATACACTGATTGAGTACGTATGTATAATTGAAGTATATAGTAGAATCGCCATGGTTGTACATACGAGTATACGGTAGTACAAAAGGTCCAACATCCTTTCGCTCATTACAGGTATGGTATATATTGCACAAATCGTCAAAAAAAATTTCAACAAAATTTCACAATGTGCGACAAGGGAGCGTAAAAAAAAGTTGGTACAGGGAGGAATTATTACCCAGATGGCTAAACCCAAATCTTAAAGTAATGAAGGAAAGCCGAGAGAGATACAATAATACGTCAACAAGAATCATTTTATCCTTCTTCAATTCACGCTTCCCAAAGTGTTCAAAATTCGAAGTGGGCTAGTAAGATTACTTGTTGTTTCCTATATATGTATGGGACAGTTTTTTGTGCAAGAATGAGTATCAACATTGAAGCCACGATCATATTGTACATTTTTTGTGTATAGAGGTTTGGCTATTGTTGTTACGATATGAACAACAGCAATGCAAATGATTAAACAATTTTCCTATATAAGAGCTCAATGGCCTTTAAATCCTGCAACAATTTCTATGCCCAACAACAACCTTTCCTTGGTTGCATCAACTAAAATTTGATTGTCATTATGGCACTTACCAAAAAATCTTAGGAACCCCCGTAAACATATGAATAAACACGTATGAATAAATATCATCCTATAAGGTAAATATGGACACTTGCATGAAAAATTTAATAAGGAGAAGGTATATACGGACAGATTTGTATCACTTTGGTCAGCTATTAGTAGAGTAAGTACAGTTACGCTTTAATATTGGAAGTTTGGAAGTATGTGATACTATTTAAGCCAAGACCTTCAACTCACCATCCCAACTCCCAACAATTTATTGTTTCCGTGTTTACAACTTTGTATCATTTATAATACATACTTGCAGTATCTACATGGAAGCATGGAACAGAGGAAGTTCAGCTAGCAATAAATAACAACAGAGAGGAACTTCTTGGATACAAAAAATTTAAGCAAAAAATTAAAGGCCAACGGGCTATGCTGTGCAGATATGCTGCGAAAAAACTTATTTTGTGCTACTTCATCAAAACTGTTTTTTCAAGCTTCGCCATTGTATCATACAAGCAATAGTTATTATTAAGAAGCACACTGTAAATTGAATCCTTGTTCATAATAATTTGTTCTTTCTTTTCCATGAGGAGTACAATAGCGCAAATGATTAGAGGAAGCTATAGTAATTTTGTGTAAGTAGGTAGCATTTAAAAAATTGGAAGCTTACGAACAGTTCAAGTTCATCAGAAATTATTAAACGAGGAAAGTCTTGTGTAAATTAAGTATCTGCTAATAAAATCATTATTAGCACTTAATTATCACACTGATTGAAACACTATAAATACAAAACATGGTAGCAAATAGCAAACAACTCTGGCTGTACAAATATTGACTTACGACAGTGTTTAAGTGTCAACGACATTGTATCTTCAAAGACACCCCATATAGTAACACGACAGTTTTGAGCCTACTCCGTCGTCTCCGTCAAGAGAATTACTCTCTCAAGGACATGCAGTAACGCTCATCTTTATTGCTACTATAGTAGAAGTAGATATAAAATATGAATTTGGTGGAAATAAAAACACAACCTTGTAGGAACTGATTTTTTGAGATAAGGATTTTTCTTTTCATCAGATCCAGTAAAATAATTATCCCTCTTAATTTCATCCTGAGATTCATAGCTACTCTCGTCATAATTGCGGGGGTGTGCAAAAAATCCATATAACATCTCCAAGATTTTGAGTGACCTCGTTATATAAGCCTATAGGTATCTAGATATTAAATATTTACAAGTATCTAGATATATAAGAGTTAAAATTTCTTCTGCAGAACAAAACTCTTGTCCATTTATATTTTCTTGTTGAAACAAATGCAGGTGGATAATATGTAATAAATTGTTTTCGTATCTGTAATGACTTGTGCAAATGTAAATACAAAATAAATATTTTTTGAGTAGAACAGAAGTGACAACATGAGTAGGAGTCTTGTACTCTGTAAACAGCCCGAATTCAACCTTTATCGTCCTCTGCAGGTAAATGGTACCAAAATTCTTTTGATTAGCTCCTGTTAGCAATCATCCAGGAAAATAACATGCAAAATTAAGTGTTACTGTGTCTACTCTGGAGTATTCACACCTGTCATTACTATACACAATTTAGTAAATCGCGTTATGTAACTTCTCTCTGCTACCACACATTAAAAATAATTTTCCTTCTCATGATTTAACCGAAGCATTTAAGTATAGTAATAATGTTCATATAAAAAAGCTTTATACTGGTTTCATCGTCGATGACTTTGATGAGCCGGAACACCTCTCTTCTGCTGTGACTTGATAGATTATTTAAGTAGGAGTTCAGTTTAGTTGTTTTTAGACCTCTATACATATTTGCGTAATACACAAGCACATCTGTCATAGTTTATTTGTGATAAAAAAAGTAAATTCGTTTTGGTTGTAGTAATTACCTTATCACGCATGGAAATAGTTAATGATAGGAAAAAATATTTGCGACAACATAAAAATGTCAGTTCTAGGTTACAAATTTCCGCATGCAAGGTTATTACTTTACTTAACGTACCTTTATGCTAGTTTTTAGCATTTTGTATTTTCAGTTTGGCAAATTCCAGGTTTTACATTCTTGAATATTAAAAATTTTCCCCAAACTAAAATCTAAAGATATTTTATTATGCTTTACATTCTTACGCTGATATAACATACATACTTCGGACAGCGTTACATGGATACAAACTTTCGGTTGGACGAAAGGTACTTAAGACCAATGACGTATATATGTTATTGTAATTAAAAGTCCCGTAAAGTAGCCATAGAAAGGAAATTCATGCCAAATCATAGTAATTCAAAAATTCTCTTGAGAATTTCAACATCCTGACGATTTGTTAAATGCGTAATCAAATTTGTTACATTGTGTAATCAACCATACAATTGGTCATTTATTTATTTATTTCCAACTTTAATGTTAGTAGCTTCATAGTCTTATAGGTTCACATCGGATGGGAATCGGAACACATGAGTAATTAAATCTAAATAATTGCTGCTTGTTTATCTTTTTCCGGATTTTTTACTGCATATAATATGTACAACATAATACATCCCTCCCACTTCTGTATGAGAACAGATTTAAATGTGTATCCGCGGAATGTGTAAAATGTGCAGCTGTGTCCATGCAGTATGTATAAGAATTTCATCGAATATTCTGACGTGCATGCATTTCATAATCTTTAAAAAAATAATTGCATGCTCTTTGCTCTGCATGGTCAAGTCCAATCGTACAATTAGTGTCTACGTTTAATTTACAATATATTCTTTTTGGCAATATGTGAGAATATTGTAGTTGTATATACAACTACAATATTCTCACAAATATAAATCTTGCGGACATTAAAAACCTGTAGAGTCTACTTTGACTTCAAAGTCAAATGTCCAAACTTAAAATTCAGTGAAAAATGACTATGGGGCGTCAATGAATTGAATTCTTATAAAGTCGACAATATATTACCTTTTAATGTAGCTCATCACCAAGTAAGCTCACGCGCATATATAAAAATATTAACGTTTTTAGAAGAAGATATTTCGAACTCTCACCAGCTTGTGCATAAATATTTTGCACTAACAAGTACGACGATGTCAGTGAACAAGTCTAGAAAGAAAGGCTAGCAGTCCTGGTGAACTTACAACAAGCAAGCCCATCAATTGTATGCCTGAAGAATTATGATGACTATTTGACTATATACAGAAAAATTGAATAATTTATTATATACAATACCATTAGAACACTACTGCATTTACTGTATCTATAGATTGTAAGGTTATACTATACAGTAGTAGTATTAAAATTATGTATAGATACAAAATACATACATAAATGCCCTTCAAATTTAATTGAAAAATGCATTTCCAGAGAATTGATGGCATAAAAATATCGATTTCATTACTTGGATAATCCCTAATTCATTTGTATTTATAATACTTTGTTCATCAGTCATAAAAACAACACGCATGTATCTTTAAGGTAGCACACATCTTGATCTAGCCTATTATTCTGCCAGGATTCAGCATGATAAATATGAACTTAAATCGTCAGTCACACGCGATGACGTTAGTATACATAAGTATAACTCTTCTTACGCACGAACGGACAAATTATCTCTGAGTAAAGTCCATTTTTTGCGAATTTACTTCACCTTGTGATATCATTTCTCCTATCATCTGGATACATCTTCTCGGTTTTACAGACAGGGAAAAACTGAAGTTCTGTCAAAAGTTTTGCACGTGTTGAATTTTTATGTGGAAGGTAATAAATAAGGAAGATAATAAATGGATTTTGCAAACATAGCAAGCATCGTAATCACTCCGGCTTTTACAAAAACTCTAGAATATTTACATTGAAAAATAATATAAAATCAGGATAATAATTGCTGCGTTGGCTAATGCAAGAATCTTCAATTTTTTTAATTTTCTTTGTATTATGAAGAATTGCATCAATAGTTGGCAATACTATACAGATATCTACTTGAGTCCGCAACTTATCTTAGCAATCTATAAGATTTCTATATCTTCCAGTCCTAATTTTTCTATATGTATAATTGGTGTCGTTTTTTGCGTTACCTAGCGTGAAGATTTGTTGCAGTGGTTCAATTAATAAAGTGTTTCTAGCATGCTAGAAAATCAAGTTCATCAAGTAAATACTTTTTAGATTAATGCAAAATGGAGGATGTGTTAACAACATTCTTCTGATGAACCAGTTTTTCTGGAACTGAAAGTATAAATTATTGCTTTCCTATTAAAATATAAGCTGAAGGGAGAGAGGAATTGGATAGCAATTTCATTTCTTCTCCAAAGATCATTTGCATTTAATTCCAAACACGTTTGCTAAATTCACATATCTATCCACTATACAGAGAGTACTTCCGGTAAAACTCACTACACAGAATTAAGTTTTCTCACGATTCTCAACTGAGCCTTCTTTGAATTCCACCTACGGAGCTATACTAAACTTCTAGGGGGGATGTCCTGCCCTTGCTTTGCCCATGCATTGGCTGGCAATAAGTGAAATGGAAATGATTATTAGGGAATATTTCAATAATATGCAGCAACTGGCGTTCAAAACCATAAATCTGGCATTCATCTTCATAATAATAATATGGTAGGAGAACCAATGTTGCGGATCAAGAGGCCAAACATTTATTCTTCTATTTCCTAAAATTCCTAGCCGAACTGCTTTTTCATAGCTCATCTTCGTTTGCAAATGTTGAAATGATTGACCTAAGAATTAATGAATTAAGAAGTATTAACCCCGGGTCCTTGTATAAGTTCATAAGATTAGGCTGGCTCAAAAGTTCAAATAGAATCACGCTCTGCGGAAAACATTGACTTTTGTCACGAAAATACATTAGAAATGCTGATGAAAATGCATGAATACATGAAATGACAGCATTGAATTTACAATGTTAATCCCTTATGGGTTTGTTATAATGAACACCCAAAACTTAAATTAGGACCAATAACAGTTTTACTGGGAAGACAAGTTAAAGGGCGAGAATTCGTGGAACTCTTGAGATTCGTGGAATATCAAAGCCAAATGGAAAAACTTGAACAAAAGTTTTTTATTCTCGCCTTATACAGCGCACCTAACAAAAGAAACACGCAAATTGTTTATTTATAGGCTGGAGAATAGCATGAACCTGCATGTATTTTTCAAAAGATATATAATAAGACCTACATAAACAGGTTCTTTACGAATAATTACCTACATATGGAAGGCAGAGGAGTATTAGTAGCTTGTTTAAGTAAAGTGGATCTAGAATAATTTGCATGTGATCTTTGTTTATCCTAGAGTATGTATGCATGGAATCGATACATAATAATGAAATCAACGTTTCATTGGTTGATAAGTTATTTATCATCTACAAAGCTTAAGAGTGTTGTCATGTATAGTGTAAAGCCAAACATATATAGGCACCGGTTCTTCGCAGACAACTGTCCATTCATAGTTTTAGACAAGCTGGTTATGTCACGTAGCCGTGGGTCCGACAATAAGATTTTTTTGTTAGGAAGTGTCCTTTGCAAAACAAGTACAAGTATGGTGACTTTTATGCTTTGATGTTTATAATAGATACTTGTACACTAGTTTAATGCATGGTGTGTAGGATCCAAAACTAAGTTATAAAAGTTATATATACCTATAAATCGCCTCTGCAAAACTAAAAGACTATACATCCTTCATAAAGAGTTTTATGTGTCGTAGAAATAAAATAATTGCAAGCAAATGAGAATTTCAACGATGTATTACTAGCTATACAAACAAGCTCGTATCATCAGAAATAAACAAGCATTGAAAAAATTTGTAAATGCTAAATTTGTCCGGTTTTATGTCTTGCTAAATTGGGGGATTGATCTACAGAGACAAGAAAAGCTGCAGATTGTAAGGTGTTTGATCTCCGTATCCATGATTATAGAGTGTCTTCATGTTTTCATCATATCCACAAAAGTCCTTCTGACGACCTTGACAATTTAATTGGCCACTGTTAAGGTAAAGCGATCTTATGTAATAAACATGATTATATGTTAGATTGATTTTAATTAAATTTGCTGGATGTTATTGATTACCTAACCCGATTGCTTTACATTTCCATCATCTCACTGTTTGCTACAGAAATTAAAAATATGCTTCGAGAAATATTTTTTTACCGACAGGTGTATTCAACCTAAAATAAAATTACTACATGTACCGACAATATTGTGTTGGCTTACTATCCTTCCATGTTATCTTAGATTTATATTGGGCATAAACTAAGAAGTATAGTAAGAATTATTCGTATCCGAACATTAATTAATAATGTTCGAATGCGAATAATTATGTCGACCAAATCAGCAAAACAATTTAACGTTTTGTTTAAAAAATATTTTTATCCTTTTTGACTTTAGCAAACAGTGATACATGTAACCTGTATTCCAGCCATAGCAATTATGTTCAGTAACTTATCGGGCCGATCTATAAATTTATAAATTACAAACTTGTGCTAACTTTAAAAAACAGATGTGCTTGATCTTGACTAAAATCAAACTTTTTTCGACAATTCAACGAGCAACTAGTTGTCATGTCTGGAGTTTATGCTTACAAATTTAGATACAAAATGATGTAGCAAATTGTGCTGACTAATGAAGAGAATACAATACTGTGAGTATTATTTATTTATTTTGTATTTATTTTGTATTTATTTTGTATTTATTTTGTATTTATTTTGTATTTATTTTGTATTTATTT